>CABHPR010142722.1:8993-31429 GCA_902168415.1 Peromyscus melanophrys | reverse complement strand
AAAAAAAAAAAAAAAAAAAAAGTGTTAACTGGGTCCTTGGCATTTGACAATGCTAATACAGAATGCAAAAGAATACTTATGCCATTAAAGGTCAGATCAGCTCCTTTGGAAGAATGGATTCAGTATACAATCGGTGTTGAGTCTCTTAACCGTAGTAATGAGGCTTGGACAGGAAAGGCAATTTCCAGAGGTGAAAGAAGGCCCCAGATTACCAAATGTTTTAACTGTGGTACATCAGGTCATATAAGTAAAAACTGTACATAGGGTGCTCCTAGAAATACTCCTTGTAGAAATAACCCAAACAGGAGACCTCAAACTTCTGGATTATGTAGAAGATGCAGCAAAGGCCAAAATTGGACCAATGAGTGCAGATCAATGATAGATATATGAGGCAACACTTTATCAGTGGGAAACACCTCAGAGGGACTCTTGCAGGCCCCCAAATCGAACATGGTCCAAACATTTTCAGCCAGTGTGGAGGAAATTCCTCTCCAGGACAATTAAATAGCCCAGTGTCTAATGTAAAGAACAGCATTGCACTGAATGATAGAACAGCTCTGATAGATGAATCAAAAGTTCCAAAGAACACAATGAAACAAATATTTTGGCAGACTTCCATAAATGAACAAAGACTAAAGATTAGAATTCGAATTAATGGCATTGTTCTGGAGGGCCTGGCAGATACAGGTGCAGATATGACTATAATTACACCAAAATCATGGCATACAAATTGGCCTCTGCAAGAGGTAGCTGTCCAATTTCTAGGGACTGGAACCCTATCTCAGATAAAACAGAGTTCGAGATGGGTTGAATGCATAGGGACAGAAAGACAGAGGAAGGCCAGAGCCATATGTGGCAAATGTAGCAGTGAATCTTTGGGGATGAGATCTGTTACAACAGTGGAATACTCAGATTAAAATTCCTACAATTTCAGAAAGGGAATACAGACCAATGCATGTTTCTAGGAATAATATAATACATACTATAAAAAACAGTAACCAACTGTTCAGGCTGTACATAAACAGAGCACAGCTGCTGTTGAACTCTCAGAAGTGCCAACAGCCCTACCTTTAAAATGGCTAACTCTTAAACCGTTTAGGTTGGACAATGGCCTTTGACAGAAGAAAAACTACAAGCTTTAGAACAGCTGGTTCAATAGCAGTTAAATGCTCAACACATTGAAGAATCTACCAGCCCTTGGAATTCTCCTGTATTTGTTATTAGAAAAAAGTTTGACAATTGGAAAATGCTGACAGATTTGAGAGCTATTAATAAAGTAATTCAGCCTATGAGCTCCTTACAGACTGGGATGCCCTTGCTTTCTCTACTACCCAAAGAATGGCCTATAATAGTTACTGACTTAAAAGACTATTCTTTGCCATACCTTTACAAGAAAATGACAGAGAAAAATTTGCCTTCACAGTACCTAATTATAACAATTCCCAGCCAGTCAAGAAATATCAATGGAAGGTCCTCCCACAGGGAATGTTAAACAACCCTACCCTGTGCCAATATTTTGTGCAAAAACCATTGGAGATAATTCGTGTGAAACTGCCACAATCCATAATTTATCATTATATGGATGATATTTTAATAGCTGATCCAAAGTTAGATACCTTAGAAAGCATGTTTGAAGAAGTAAAGAAAGTTTTGCCTCATTGGGGACTACAAATTGCTCCTGAAAAAATACAAAGAAGAGATTCTATTAATTACTTAGGATATAAGATAGAGCTACAAAAAAATTAGACCCCAAAGGGTACAACTCAGGAGAGATTGATTGCAGACTCTTAATGATTTTCAAAAATTGTTAGAAAGCATTTCCAACCTACAGGGTATCATTGGAATAACTAAAGATGGACTAAAAAAAATGGCTAATACTCTAAAAGGGGACAAAGGCTTAAATAGTCCAAAAGAATTATCAGCTGAAGCTGAAAAAGAATTGGCTCTAGTAGAAAAGAAAATATGAGAAGTGCATGTGGATCATGTGAATCCAGAATTTAAATGCATTCTGGTCATACTCCCCTCCAGACATTCCCCCACAGGGATTTTGATGCAGAGGGAATATATTATATTAGAATGGATATTTCTGCCACATAAACCAAGTAAGAAACTTATGTAGAAAAGATCTCTGATTTGATTCAAAAAGGAAAATTAAGACTTTGCCAGTTGACAGGAATTGACCCATCAGAAATTGTAGTACCTTGAACTAATGAGGAAATTTCCTTGCTATGGAAAAATAATGAATACTGGCAAAGAGCCTGCAGTGACTTTTGGGGAGAGATTAACAACTGTTATCCCAAAAGCACAAGAATAGAATTTGTAAAGAGAACATTGTACAACATAAGCCAATTTCTGGAGTCCTCATATTCTATACTGATGCAAATAAATCAGGGAAATCAGGATACAAATCAGGAGACTTAAGTAAAGTGATTCAAAGTCCATATAACTCTGTACAAAAAGCAGAACTGTATGTCATTCTTATGGTACTGATAGACATCACAGAACCCCTCAATATAGTCACTGACTCTCAATATGTAGAGAGAATTGTTTTACATATTGAAACTGCTGAATTTTTTCCTGATAATACATAATTAACTTCATTGTTCATACAATTATAGGAAATCATCAGAAATAGGTAACATCATATATATATATATGTGTCACATATATATATATCACATCAGATCCCATATGAATCTGCCAGGACCTCTAGCACAAGGTAATGATGATATTGATCAGTTACTAATAGCAAATGTGCTAGAAACCTCAGAATTTCATAAGAAACACCATGTAAATAGTAAGGCTTTGAAGAAATTTTTCTTCATTACTTGGCAACAAGCCAAGGAAATTGTAAGAAAATGTCCTACTTGTTTCTTCTATAACAAGACTCCATTACCCACATGAAGCAATCCAAAAAGTATACAAAGATGAAATTTGGCAGATGGATGTGTTTCATTTTGCAGAATTTGGAAGATTAAAGTATGTGCACCATACCATTTACACCTATTCAGGATTTCAGTGGGCAACTCCTATGAGTTCTGAAAAGGCTGATTTTGTGATTACACACCTGTTAGAAGTTATGGCCATCTTGGGAACACTTGTACAAATTAAGACTAATAATGCCTCAGCATATGTCTCAAATAAAATGAGACAGTTTTTTGCTTATTATAATATCAAACATGTTACAGGTATACCACAGAATCCCACAGGTGCTGGGAATGTCTTTCTGTATGCTGTGAATGTGTGTTACTCTGATTTGGTTGATAAATAAAATGTTGATTGGCCAGTAGCCAGGCAGGAAGTATAGTATAGGTGGGAAAAGCAGAGAGGAGAATTCTGGGAACAGGAAGGCTGAGTCAGGAGACGCTGCCAGCCACCACCATGAGAAGCAAGATATAAAGATACCAGTAAGCCATGAGCCATATGGCAAGGTACGGATTTATAGAAATGGGTTAATTTAAGATGTAAGATCTAGCTAGAAAGAAGCCTGAGCATTAGGCCATACAGTTTTAATTAATTAAGCCTCTGTGTGTTTATTTGGGTCTGAGCGGCTGCAGGTGGGACTGGAGAAAACTCCAGCTACAAACAGGCCAAGCAGTCATAGAAAGATCCAATCAAACTTTAAAGGATATGCTAAATAAACAGCAACAGGTAACAATGACTCCTAGAAATAGATTGCATAAAGCTTTATTGACCTTGAATTTTCTCAATGCTGATGAGAAAGGAACAACAGCTTTGGAGAGACATTGGACAACAGAAAAAACTTATGAGCTAAACCAACTGGTTTATTTCAAAGATGTGTTGACCTCAGAATAGAAACCAGGATACATTCTACAATGGGGAAAAGGTTTTGCTTTTGTTTCTACAGGAGAAAAAAAGCTATGGATACCAATAAAATTAATAAAAATTCAATTTGAACAGGAGAAAACCCTTGATGAAGAGAAGTAAAAGCTCACCCACAGATGTGACATCTATACAAGTTGTAAGAAAAATTTAACAAACAAGGGTTGGGGTAGGGTTCAGTTTTTTGTCTTTACCGGATAATAGAAATACCAATCTTCCAGAAATTATAAGGCTTTGAATATCCAGATATCTACAGCAGAAGGAAAGAATCTATTGGCACCAATATACACAGGTTAATATCTCACTGCCTAACATCTATATCTATTTAACTCTAGAAAAATTGTGGTTCTGATTCAATTATATATCAAGCTGGCTTTGGAGTTGGAATTTGGCTCCCTCTTTCTCTAAACCCAAGCATATTGCTAAAAGAAAAAGTTAAGAGATTCTGTCTCATATCATAAGAGCTATCTGCTGTGGGACAGAAGAAAACCAATAAAAAGGGGCCATTGTCATCAAGATTCTATTTCTTTCCATGCTTGTCCCTGCTTTTAGAGAATCCTTTCTTACATGTCATGTCATCTTTAAATCCAAACTTTCCATTTTGATATTAATAACATTCAAGCTTTCCACAGTGAAAATAAGTCTTCCAATAGCAATCTCTGAAGTCTCCAGAAGGAAGGTGGGGCCCCACAACAATGACTCTACTCAGTCTACAAAAATGCCATGGTACCTAAGAACATTACTCAATGATCAGTTTTGGACTGAAAACTCTTCAGGACAGTTCTACAATGAGATGGTCCATCATACTACACTTCTAGCCAGAATCTCAGACAATCTTATCCATTTCTAAGACTGGCTGCAGACTCTATGGCTAGCCCTACTGAGATGTAACAATCTAAGCTTTCTTACAGGACCCCACAGAGATACCATCACTCCATAAACAGCAGGAAATAATTATAAGAAAACGACACCTCTCCCAAATTTTTTCATTTTTCTCAGGGTTAAGGATGAATAGTTGTAGGATTGGGTGTGGAACAATAAAATTTGAACTCAGTATTCATTTTTAGAAAAGAAAAAGGTAAATGCATAAGTATAGGATATTAAGGTAATTATTGCATTTACTAGTAAACTAATTCAGTAAAATATCAGCCTTAGATAATTTGCACTGATATGGATTATTGATACAAATGTAAACTATTCTTATATTCCTATTTAAGATAATTTGTATATTGATACAAATACAAAACTGTATTTGTTGTATTGTACACATATTCCTACTCCTGTTTGAAATATTTTGTATATTGATACAAATGTAAAGTTATATTTGTCATACTGTATGTATGTTCTACCTCGGTTTAGGATATTTTGCATTTTGATACATATTTAGGATTATTGGCATATTGCATTTTGCATTATATATACATTCCTACCTCTGTTTAAGCTATTTTGTGTATTGTCACAATCTTGATGTCATTGTCCTTATACGGTACATCTGCTTACAAACTGTTTCTCTTGTTATGTTAAGTCTTAGTCCTTTAGTTATTTTTGTAGAGAAGACTTACTGAGTTATAATCACTCACGCTTGTCATTTTTATCAGTATGTTACTTAGGTTTTCCAGACTTACAGAAACATATGTCAGATGGATAGGTAATCTTCAAGCATTTCATAGACCTAGAGAATATGGCATTTAAATGTTTTGATAACTGAGAATTCTGTTGATATGAGACAAGATTGCTCCTAGCAGCACTGATCTGATCCTGAGAGAATGTTGGGCTTGTCAGACATTTCCGTTTGGAAGTTTGTCTTCTTCTTGGCACAAAACAGCCTACTGGGCAAAGAATTGCTCTTGCCTCAACTGCTGACAGTACAAATGCTGTTCTTTCTGGATGAGCAGGACACAAGGAAAAGTGACTTCTGAACTCTGCCAAGACAGGGTAAGAGAGTCTTCCAAAATACCTGCTTCTGAAAATGGTCTGTCACATACTCTAAGGCCTATAGTCAATTTGAATGTACCAATGATGCTGAGAAACATTAGGTGACTGTCCAGGCTGCCAGCTGTCTCTGTCTACTCTCACATGATTCCCAAAAGTTGCTTGCATCCATCTCCTGTTTTCTCAGAAATTATTATGTTCCTTCTCAGGTGTTTGATGGAGTTAGTTAGACTAGATAGTTACAATTACAATCTTCTTGTATCTTAGTTAGAACATATTAAGTTCTAGATTCAGGGTCTTCAGGACAGAACACCTTTTGGAATGATCTCTGTCATATGCCATTTACCTATGCTCCAGACTTCTCTGGATTTTAGTATGTGTCTCTTGTTTGATATTATTCTTGTTGGTTGTAGTTCCATTTTTGTTTATGTTATTACCCTTTGTTTTTCCTGGGAAATACTTGATAATTATTCTTATTGTATATAGTTTGCATTAAGATTAGAACCTTCTTACTTAGCCAAAGGGGGAAATGTAGTGGTATTTGCTCTCCCCATGACCCTGGGCTATATGGCCCAAAGGAGGTGGTGCTTGCTGTGGTTGTACATGACCACTGATAAGGAGCTGGAGAAGGGACACAGCCCCTTCTCCCGGGTCCTGGCTGTGAGGTGGATTTGCTCCTGGTCAGATCAGAGGATGACTTCTGCTGTCTATTCTGTTCTGTAATCATGAGTGTATTTCCTCAATTTATATCTTAATAAATTCTGTTACTCATTTAATAGATTCATGTGGATTGATCTTAATATGTGGATGCAAGTGAAATAAAACTTTTCACTATACTGATGCTGCCACTGCATGAAAACATCATACAATCAAAATAGTTTAGAGAACAGTCTTGGGGAAAACCTAGTAAAATCTTTCTCTAAAAACCTGAAAGCTTTTCAGATCTTCTTCCTGTAAGGGCAAAATTAGATTCATCTGGAAATAACATCTATCAGTATGGGAAAATCACCTGTAATTGCTCTAAATAAAAACAAAAATCCTCTTGGAATATGGAAAATCCTCTTTGCTAGTCCTGTCTTTCCTTCAAGCTAGTAAAAACAGCAGCCAGAATCCTCTATGCCTGAGAAAGTGCAGGCAGAAAGCTGAGCAGGGGCAACATCCCCCAAGGTGGAGCTGTGGCAGAGACAGAGCAGGACCCAAGGACAGACTGCTGGTATGGAAGCAGTTAGCAGAGAAACTGAGCCTCAGCTAAAGCATCAGGGACTCTACATCTTGGGGAAGGAGACAAGCAAGGGCAAGCAGAGGATCTATGGGGGCGGGGAGAGAATCTTACTGAAAAAGCTTTATTTCAAGTACTTTCATTTTCTTACACTAACCTGGAAAGGGAGGGGAGCAAGCCATAAGGGGTTTTTGCTTCTGGAACCAAAGCACTTGTCCAAATCAGTATGGGTGGATGGATGTGGCCACTCCAGGAAAAGAGTCAGGTGAAGGAAATATACCTATCAATGCCAGCTCAGGGAGAACAGAAATCTCCCATGGTAAAAGGGCAAAATCTTGACTCAAAAACTTCCTGTGGTAAAAAACAAAAGCTTGAATATAGACTGTGTGAACAGAAGTTTTCTCCTGGACCCAGAAATGTTGTTTGTTCATAACAGTGTGACCATATAAAGAAAGGCAGTTTGGGAAATGTCGTCCATAAAAGAGATACTGGTTGCCGGGCGTTGGTGGCACACGCCTTTAATCCCAGCACTCGGGAGGCAGAGGCAGGCGGATCTCTGTGAGTTCGAGGCCAGCCTGGGCTACCAAGTGAGCTCCAGGAAAGGCGCAAAGCTACACAGAGAAACCCTGTCTCGAAAAACAAAAAAAAAAAAAAAAAAGAAAAGAGATACTGGTACTGCACTGCCCAAAAACTCTGTTTTCAGTGGTTTTTAAGCTCAAAATGCTATTTTTCTCCATAAGCTTTGTTAACTTGCCTCCTGGGAATGAGAAACAGGTTAACAGTTTGCCTGTCAGGTAGGAATTATTTGCTATGAAAAAGCAAGATGGTAAAGTGAATATAAAACAGGCATTTCTTATAGTCCTCAAGGACAAGGCATAGTGGAAAGAACCCATGGCTTTAAAAAATTAAGAAGGGGGAAATTGTGCCCTCAGAAGCTTGCTGGGTGCCTGAGTTTGATATGATGTGTGGAACAGAGAAATGTCAGCTCCAATGATGCTCCTCCAGAAGAACTGGAATAACTTTCAGAATGATATTAAAGCTGACCATGAACTCTGAACTTTCAGAAATAAAGTAGTATTGAGTTCACTTATAATTTTTACTATGGTAACTCATGATTTGTATACTGTCTGTCTTATTGAAAGAAAATAAATTAGTTCTGTTAAGAGATTCTTTTTAGATGTTTGCTAAAGTTTGTAAAATAGTCCTATAGTTTCCTTTTGAATATAAGTTTGTAAAAAGTGTAAATGTTGAATGTAAGTCTAAATGTTGAATGTAAGTCTGTAAAAAGTGTAAATGTTGAAAGTATAAATGTTAAATGTAAGTTCATACTAGAATTGTTGTTATTACTTCATCAATTCAATATCTGTCTAGTCTGGACAAAGTAGATAACATTAATTTTTAAAAGCTAAACCAAATCAATCACATTAGAAGCATCTTGAAATTTTTATTATTCTCTTACCTTCAGATATATTTGAATACTTTTTATGATAGTTTAAAATATAATTTTTATGACCTCAGTGGCCCCTGGAAAACTTAAGTGAAGGTGTTATAATTAGGGGAGCTTTTCTGTCTTCTTCCAAAAAGTTTCCACTCTGCCTGTTTCTGTTTAGAAAGGGGTAGGCCTCCCACAAAGGGGTAGGCCTCCCGCAAAGGGGTAAGCCTCCCACAATCAAGTTAGTTTATACAGAAATTCTACTGCTGTGCTAGGGACACATGTATAGATGAGGTACTAAACAGCTAAAAGTGTTTTTATAATCAACATGGGTTTTTGTTTACTTGAGTGGATACTTTGAAATGATTTGAAATGACTGTTTTCTCCTGGGAATCAAAATAGTCTCTTTTTTTGAGTTTATAAATTTATAATTTTCAAAGCCAATCGAGATGTATATAACTACTGAATTAAATTAATCATGCCCAATAGAATGAAAGATTAACTAACTGTGGTAGCTACTTTTGTTGCCAGGGTCTCCACTGTGCTAGCTGTAGTAAGCAATTATGAAATAGTAATCCCAGAAACAGTAGCGGCGGTGGGCACCATTGCTATAACAGCAACAGCAGCAGCAGCAATGTCAAATTCTCTTCTGGATTGGGTGGGCATCCACTGGCATGGATACAACCCCAGTAACACGAACCGCCAAGGCCCGTCAAAATAGTCTCTTAAAAGTTTTATTGAACATCTGGGAAAAAGGCTCAGTGCAGCTAAGACTGCTGTAATCACCTTAGACTCATTCCAATAAGGATATTCCATCTTTATTATCCTTGACTGGGAGGTGTGAAAGCTGTGGAGATCGCTGTGGATGTTTGCAAGCTCAGTAGGGACCAGGGCCAGAGCTGAGTTAAGCTCTGTACTGCCTCCTGCTAGAGGCTGGTATCCAAAGATGGGCAACTTTCTTCTTGATAACTCCCTGAATGTATGAATGTAAAATTAATCAAGAAGGATAATCTAATACAGGCACAGTCTATCTGAGAGGTCTGGGGGGCCCTATTTTATATCAAGAAGGGGGAATTATAGAGGCCCACAAAGGTTTGCTAGTAAGATCTGAGCTTGCTTTACACAGCAGAGCTGCATTAGAGGATTGCTTGACCATGTGCATGGTTTCTGGATAATTGCAAGGGTCTACACTTGGCTGAGCTTGGGGGGGGAGGTCTTTTGCTCCACCCGTTGGCATTTTTATAACTAGCCCTTTAGAAGAGACAGGAGGGGCCAGTGGATAAGGATCCAGGTTCTCCCAAGGCTATCCTGTGTTTCCATCCATTTCTCTGCCCTCTATACTTCTATCTAAATCTCTTATCCCTCACTCCTCAAGAGTACCCTGGGGTACAATGTGGGAGCCAGTCTCCCAGCTGGGCTCCCACACCCCACATTAAGGAAACTTCTCTTTGCATCAGACAGAGACCATTACAGAAAACCACATTAAATTTAAACCACATTAAAATTAAATTAAAATAAAACCATATTCAATTAAAATTAAAATGCAGAGTTGTGGAGACCAGCTTCAGTGTATACATTTATAAAATACCTCCTGCACCTAAGGCTCAGGGGACATGGAAGAGGGGATGGAAAGATTGTATCAACCAGAGGATTAGGGGGTTTGCTATGAGACTGTGTCTCCTAGTAATGTCAGAAGTTACACCATAAAGTCTCACTAGCATGACTGCATAAACATGATTTGAACAAGGGCAATAACAGATATGTCAAACTAGACAGAAGAAAGCCCATGAGACCTCAACACTACACAAAGAACTGCAGGTAACTAAGGAATGCTGAGAGTAGAAGAAATAAATATTCTTCCCCAGGGAAAAGCACACTAATTGGTTGTCCAATGCCAAATGGTCAGACCTAAAAACATATACAAAAGTAACATTATGCAGACAGAGCAGGTTACATATATACATGTAACAGTAAATAATGAAAAAAGAGGTCATGAATTTGAAAGAAAGCAAGGGAAGGTTTGGTGGGATGAAAGGAAATAGAGAAATGATATAATTGCATTACAATCTCAAAAACAAAAGGAAAATGTATAAAAAGATACATTGTATGAAATTTTCTAAGACAATAAAAATATTATGAATTTTAAAAATGGACTGAATGAAACATTAAAATTGAAGGAAAAATTCTAGCAACTATGTAAAGCAATATTACAGTAATGTCTTAGAATATGATATTTTTAAAGAGAGCTTGAAGTTGGGCTTTATATATAGGAAGAAAGGAATGTATATTCCTAAATGAATTAACGATGTTCAAGTTACTGTCCAATTCCCAAGTGGTCTCCATAGGTCCTTAACAACACTCATATGCTGCAGGGAAAATGTCCCACTCAGCATAGGAGGCCACTCCTGAATGAGAAGATATTCTTTTAACTAACCAACTTACTATGGCATCCATCTTTTCACCAGTATGACCATTCAGCAGAGCCATATGACTCACACTGGGATGAGGCATTTTGGCCATTGGAAGATTCCTCATCTTGTGTCTGTACATTTGACCACCCTAATTACAGGGACATATGTGGTGCTTTTTTGGGAAAGATTATTTCATCTTTTTCTAGAAAGTTCTTTTATTTATTTGTTTTTGGTTTTTGAGACAGGGTTTCTCTATGTAGTCCTGGCTGGACCAAAGCTTGCTATGAAACCAAGCTGGCCTTGAACTCAACAGAGATTCTCCTACCTCTGCCTCGTGAATGCTAGGATCAAAGGTGTGCACCACTATACTGGCTTTTCTAAGTTCTTATCCTGAATCCACACAGTAGTCCCAGGTGGTTTATATTCTTAAATGATCACAACCTGAAACCATAAGGATGAATATTTGACACTAACCTTTCCCCTAGTTCTTTTAACTAAAACCAGAAAATAAATCTGTTCCTTCACCATGGTGGGAGCTACAACATGTGACTCTCCAGAACCCAATAAGATTCAAGTTCCTCATCCTTTGCCACAAACAAAAGCACCAGGAGGAAGGCTGAAATCAGTATCAGACCACAGCAGGAAAAATTTTAGCTCTTGACTCTCTTACTCCCAAGGGTCTGAGGCAAACATCCCAGAATCCAGCCCCTATTCAACTCAGGATTCTTCAAATGTATTTGAGAATGAAAGCTTACACTGTGTGTCTATAGGCCAGAGCAAGGGACATGAATAGAGTCTGAGTAGTGAGCAAGACAGGGATACTTTCCAGGGTCGAGATGAGCAACACTAAGCCAATGTGGACATGAAGTATAAAAGTTGTGTTGACTCCAGGTCACACAGGCTTGCTATCTGGAGACAAGGGTGTGACCCTCTGGTGTGTTAATATTTGTGTGAGCTTATACACATACTCAACAAATGCTCCTTTTGCACAAGCTAACATAAGTATCTAGATGTTAAAACTAGGCACAGATATTTGAATTTATCCTTCATTATCTCACTTTTTATTCAATTCATCACCTATATGTCTCTAAAGAAATATCTTTAATCCCAGCACTCAGGAGGGAGAGATAGGTGGATCTCTGAGTTCTAGGCCAGGCTGATCCACGTAGTGAGTTCTAGGACAGCCGGAGCTACACAGAAAAACCCTATCTTGAAAAAAAAAAAAATGAAATGTTTCAAATAATGGGTTTTCTCATCTAACCCACTAATAAACATATCAAATATATTTGATAAAATTTGCTTCTGATTTCAGTTTTAATTATGGATTCAATAAAGGGAGTTGCAGTTGGGTAGGGGAGATAGTAGCCATAAATACAATCATTCAGAAATCAGGCCTAGATGGTACACATTTTCAGGATATCAGGAAATATTGGCTAAACTAGAGATTTGGCTTTTTTTCAACTAAGTCACTGCACTGTTTATTTTCATAAGGGACATGAAAATCAACCTAAGAACAGATTTTTAAAAGGTAAATTATTTTCTTGGTATATCTAACATGAAGAAAAGCAACACACTGCTGTCTCATCCATCCAGATACCTTCAAATCAGCCAACATAATTAACAACAGCTGTCTCCTGACAAAACCATTGACAGTCTTCCTCTAGAGGTCCTTGTGGCGCAAGAAGGCACACATGTGACTCCCTGCTTGATGCCTATGATACTGTGCCACAACCACTGCTGTGAAACAGGGGAGCAGACAGAAAGGCTGAGACTTGAAGTCCCACGGGTGATGGGAACAGGTGTCTGGGTTTTGCATCCTATAGTCTTTCTGCTGGCATGGCTAGAAGAAAGAGCCTGAAGAGTCTAGAAGCATCTAAGGAGCAAACACTCAACTTCAGATTACCTTATTTAATTCTTGTTGAGCTCTCTGGAGTTCTTCTGACTCCTGCTTCTCTTTTTCTTGCATTTCCAATTCCAGTTGGAATGCCAGCTGCTGCTGAAGAGTCACAAGTATTTAAATCATAAGGCAGTGATAAAAGAACAATAGCTAGGCATCAACCCTACCACTCTTTGTGTGTGTGTGTGTGTGTGTGTGTGTGTGTGTGTGTGTGTGTGTGTGAGTGTGTGTGTGTGTTTTAGACAGGTCTTGCCTATGTAGCCCAGATGGGATTCTAACTCGTAAGGATCCTCTGGCCTCCACCTCTCTAGTGCTGACATTCCTGGAACCACCACACATGCTTATGTGTCACTTTTAAGTCCCCAACTAAATTTTGGAAAACTAGAAAAATGATTATATTCAAATAATACTCAGCTTCTACAATGATTGATTTCCTTAAGCATAAAAAAAGGGTATTTCTTTAATTGCCAAAAGTAGGAAGTGGTGGATACAGAGTCAAGTTATGTCTCTTTTGTTCTTAAAACTACAAATAAGACTAGAGTGATTTTTCTGAGAAGAGATCTTTATAAGTTTGGCTGGGAGAGAACCAACTCTTGGATGCAAAGCAGTGAGTGAGAACAGTCTGATGACCATGAAAGTGTGTATCTGTAAACACCGCTGATTAACAGTATGCTTGGTCCTAATGCAGCAGGCATGTCACACTAGAATAGATGTCAGCAATAAAGCCTGTGGACCAAATGGGATACAACTCCTGTGTGGGTGCAGCTCAGAAGCCAAGAATATCATGTACATTCTGCAATGGTTGAGGGAAAATGAAATCAAAAGAATAATGCTATATGAACGTTATATAACATCCAAGTTCCAGGGTCTGTAAATAAAGTTCTGTTGATACGCAGCTAGGCTCATTCGATTGTGAACTGCCCATGACCGCTTTCCACTGGCAACAAAAGAGCAAAGCAGTCATCATAAAGGTCACATGGGGCGCCGCTGTGGCACGGCAAACCGGACAACACCGCACACCCACAGTGTCTGGAGTGCCAGGGTATCACTGTGCTGTGGCCATTAAAAAATTGATGCCATCACGAAAACAAAGGAGCTGGATGCAGTGACACACACTTGTAGTTCCAGCTTTTAGGAACTTCAGACAGGAGAATCTGAAGTTGGAGGCTGATTGGGGCTAATACATTGAGACCTTGTCACAAAGAAACAAACAATAATAAAAGAAGACATGGCCGCTGACTGACACACTTTAAAGACAAAATGGGGCATGCAATGTCTTCTTACCTCAATAGCAAAATGCAATTTTGTTTTGTTCAATGTAATAACACTGCACATGTGATGCACATGTCACAATAGTCTTAACTCACACTGAAAGCAAAGGTCAAGGGTCATTAGACAGCTAAGTGGGTAAAAGCACTGTTGGTGAGCCTCACAACCTGAGTTGCATCCCCATAACCCCTGTAGAAGAGGAAGAAGAGAACCAACCCCACAAAGCTGCCCTCTGACCTCCACGCATGGGCCATGGTGTGCACATGTGCTGCTTCCCACCCCTGCATAAAGCACACACACATACACCCTCACAATGATATTTTAAATTTAAAAAAGAAAGCAAATGTTAAAAATAGAAAATTTAAGATTGAATCCTCTTATCACTGCAGGATTTCTTCATAAAAATTAAACAAGCTTGCAAAAAATATTAAATATCTAAGTAATGTATTTGTTCTCAAAGTGGGGAATGACATTTGCCAATGTGAGTTAATTTGAACAGTGTTGATTTACATACTCAAAGATATGTGTCCCCCTGTAAAATTAGTTTTTTTAAATTGCTGGACTTTTAGTGAGAAAGCTGGATCTTAGGTCTCAAACCTGAGACAAATGGCTAACATATCAAAGTAGACTTGGCCACCAGGTTCTCCCAGCATCCCTCATTTCCTACCTGTTAGAGAGTATGGTTGGCATACCCCACCCCCTATTCTAAACTTTTCTAGCCCAGGGGTGGGGTGCCCTTCCTTCAGCTGCCCTTTTCTATATAATCCAGACATTTTGGTTACCAGGCCTTTTTTGTCTACCCTCTACTCTCCTGGCTCTTCCCTCCTCCCTCTCCTCACATGGTCTAGCTCACGGTCATGTTCACTCTAGACTCTCACTAATGTCCCTGCCTCTGGCTATACTCTATCTATAAACTTTCTCTTCCACCACACCTAGGAGCAGTAATGTCCTTCTTTTTTTTCTTTCTTTCCTTTTTTTTTTTTTTTTTTTTTCATTCACTGATCAATTTGTTGACACTGGGAGCAATACCAGGTGTCCACTAAAAACAAGTCAAATGCTTTTGAGAGTTTTCTCTCAGCTGTTGTTGTTTTTTGTTTGCTTGCTTTATTTTATTTTTTGACAGTCTCACTATGTAACCCAGGCTGGCCTGGAACTTCAGATTCTCCTGCCTCTGCCTTCCCAGGGCAGGGACTATAGGGATGTACCCAGATTTTTCTCTGGCTTTTGTTTAGGAGAGGATGTTCCCAACGTGCCCACAAGTTACTCCTTGAAAGCATCAGTGCTGAGTTGGAAATGACCTCAAGGAAGAAGCCAAATCCTCAGCCTCCAACGCAGACACTTCTGAGAGCACGAGAGAACACTCAGCCGCTTCTCATCTTAACCCACTCCCTGTTAAGCCTTTTTGGTTCAGCTCCCCTTCTCCCATCTACTTCTGCCCCCCAATCCACTTCTTTAATTAGCCATAACATCACCTGTAGAATGTTACCGTACATTCCACACCCGCTGCAAATGAAATGCTTTGGGTTCAACACACAGCAGATTAGCTTTGCTGGCTAACATGGCTAGGCAAATATCTAATTTCTAGTGTAACTAAATTTTATTCCAGTAGGGTGAAGTAGATGCATCAAAGAAAATGAAGTCTATTTCCATAGTGAACCCATTGTCTCAGGGACAGAGACCATCTGAGACTTCCTGCTTCTCTTCAGTAGAGATAAATCAGCAGTAGAGAAGGACAGGTCCAGTGGATAGCACTGTGATGAACACCTGCTCTCCAAATGCTACATCGTCCAGATTGAGTATCTTGTTTCAGAAATGCTTAGACCAGAAGTGGCTCAGATCTCATATTTTTGAGATATTTACATATCTGTAATAAGATGCCTTATGTATGGCACCCAAAACTAAACATGAAGTTCAATTCTATTTTACCTTCTACCTGAAAGTAAACATATGCCATATGTTAATATTTTTTATGTGAAACAAAGTTTAACAATGTGGAATTTTCCACTCCTTGACACCATGTAAGCACACAAAAGTTTTCATGTTTAGAAACATTTTTAGATTTTTTTTTTCTAAGTTAGAGATGTTCAATACATAAAGCTTGGTCAACCCACTCTTCCATTCTCCTAAGGTATTATTTCAAACTTTCATCATTCTTTCCATCCCTCCTACCTCATTACTTGATTCTTAAGTGTGTGGTCATGGTTGATTCTAAAGAAGATAGAAGCAGTCACACCAAGTCAGCTTTCAACTTTATGTCACAAGACAATACACCCACCTATACCTAGGCCACCTGTGCTTTGTCCAATAAAAGAAGGACTTGTCCACTTGTTTTCCAGACCCATTTTCTCTTATTAATGTGGACAGAAGGTTCTAGATCATTTTTTTCTGTTTTTCTAATGTCACACATTGTGCCCCATGTGTTCCTAAATCAAAACAAAACCCATTGCCCTTTCCCTCACAAACTCCCTGAAAGCATAATGCTCACTCACCATCCCCCTCCTTACCCACTATACCCCACCCTCACCACTGTTCCTGGAATGATTGTCTGGGCTTTGAATGAGCACCAGCTCAGCAGTGGTGCTGTTGACTATTGTCCCATTGGCTTCCACAATAATATACTCCCTAGGTTGTGCAGTTACCTCATGGCACTGCCTCTACACCAGAGAAGGATGGGGATACTAGGGAGAAATGTCTAAGTGACCAGAGCCAGGGAGTATTTCAGGATGTGGGTTGTACCACACCTAGGGTGACACTGTTAGCTTCAGTCACATTTGAGCTCTTTTCTCACCTGCTGAAACAAGAGTTCTTCTGCTTTGAGTCGCTCCAGCATTTCCTGCTCCATCATCGCTAATTCTCTCTCATGCTCCAACTCAATCATCTCTCTCTGTCTCTAGCAGTTGGTAAAAAGCAACAGCACACAACTTATTAGAGACCAATCTGTCAATGCAATCTCAGAAGCATCTCAACTACCAGCAATAGAAGAAGGGTTAAGAAAATGTTGTTCTGTTCATTTGGAAACTATACATCAGTTTGGGGGAGTTTTATGCTTTAGTCAAACAAAGAATGCAAAATTGAGATTATATGTTGAATACAAAGAAAAAAAGTAGAAGAAGAAAACCAATCTATAGACAAACATGTCAGAAAAAGACAATACTGGGAAGAAAATATTTAAAATTAAAACTGAAGCTTTCTTTCCATTTTCTCTGCTCTCTACATTCACATATTGTCCAAAGTGTTTATATAATACAGATTTTTATAATAGAAAAACAAAATTGAACATAAAATTATAGACAATATGAACCAATTATCATGCTCTTCTAATTTCCTAAAAGGAGATCCATATTTACCAATTGTTCCATGGTCACATTTTCCTTGTGCTTATAAATCCACAAGGCTAAATATTCGATTGGATCCATTGGGCGAACTCTTGCCACCTCTGCAAGGCCTTGAGTTAGGCATGTCCCCAGGCACCTCTGAAGGTATATCGACTCCATTTTTAACTCCTAAATAAAATCATCTACAAAAGTTTTTCATTAGAGCCAAAAGTGTTCTGAGTAGGCACAATTAAGAGTAAAGTCAAGCTAAGCAGTGGTGGCACTCGTCTAAAATCCCTGGACTCTGGAGGCAGGCAGAGGCAAGGCAGATCTCTGAGTTTAAGGCCAGAGAGAGTTTCAGGACAGCCAGGGATACACAGAGAAACTCTGCCCCCCCCCTCCCAAAAAAAGAATAAAGTCAAAGGAAGCTACCTGAACATTCCACCCTGTCACTAGTCATGGGTTCTTCTCATTAAGGATGACATAAGCAAGCTGGCCCCAGGAAACTCCAAATGGTCTACAAAATACTCTGCAGAAGTCATAACTAAAATAGCTTCTACATCCTAAAGGTTCTCGTTTAGTCCCAGAGTCAGAACTGGACACTAGCATTATTCATCACAATGTGCCAAGTAATGCTGGTGCCAGTTAACACCTACAACATCCCAGGCAGTGGGCAGATAGGGAACCAGACTCAAAGAGCTTAAGTAAACATCCCAGAGCACTTGGCTAGCAGATGAATGTAGGGTTTGTATCCACTTCTTGACCTCAGGGCCTTAACTCTAGTGACTCTGAGATGCTTCTCCTAAGCACTTCAATAAAATAACACAAATTGTCCAACTCTTCTTAAAGAAATCATGTGTTGTTAAAGCCAGAGAATACAAATTCAGATTCTAATAAACAGCATGAGGTTACTCATAATCTGACCATAACCTTTAGGCTCACCTCAAGCATCTGCCTATCATCATATACCCTAGGCTCTTACCCCACCGAATATTCTCCCATTCTACACACCACACCCTGCACTTTTCCATCTCCATAATCCTCCCTCTATTCTTGGAACAGAGCTCCTTGCCTTCAAGGCACAGACCATTTCTGGCTCTCGAAGTTTTGTCAACCAGTACAAGGGGGTTCCTCCTGCTTGAAGTAGCTCATACAGCCCTTGTCATGCTGCCTGAGGGGGGAGGAGAGAGAGGAGAGAGAAAGAGAGAGAGAGAGAGAGAGAGAGAGAGAGAGAGAGAGAGAGAGAGAGAGAGAGAGAGAGAGAGGTATGCGAGCGTACTGTGCACCTGTGTCTGTCTTTCTTCTAGAAGACAGACTCCTCTAGGTTCCCAAAGAGTATTTTGGTCACAGGGCTGACACCACCAGCTCTCTGTGGTGGCAAGTGAGCAACTTTGTGCCCACTCTCAACTGTTTCTCAGTCTTTTCAGATATGAAGACTGCTGTGTGGCCTTTTCTGGGTCGACTATTTCTATTTACCCCAGAAGAATAAGCAGGTGGACAATAACAGGCCAAACAAATGATTCTACCCAAGCTCAGTATTGTGACCCAATGAGTTTATCGGGTTTTCCCACAGAAGCTAAGGTGAGAAATATATGTCCCGGTGGGAAGGTTACTCATACTGCTTCATTAGACATATGTGATTTGTCTGTCAGTTGCCTTCTAAACATCCGCATTTGGACCTATAGACTATCTCAGATTTCATATGGTATGGAAGTAAGTAGAGAAGATAATATTAATGACAAATCAGTAAATACAAGATTAAAACTGAAATATGTTCCCTTAATAGCAGACAACAGGGGCTGACATGCCAGGGAATCCAAGAAAACCTTCTGTGAGAAGTTGATATTTAAGCTAAGCTCAAGTTTGCTGAAGAAACAGTGAAATTCGCTAGGCAAAAAGAGAAGCAACAACTCTAGCAGCCAGAGGAGACAGAGTGCCAGCGTGTCAAGACTTGCCTCTGGATCAAGGCATTTTTGCCTCTGGTAGACACTACCCTGGCCTGCAATAGTGATGGGAGAGCAAAATTGACATTGTTGAGGGTGATGTGGTAACATCTAGAAATATCACAGTATGTTCACTTTTGCCATTTTTTTAATTCTATCTCAAAAGTGCAGTCTCAAGACTGTAAAATGACATGTGAACACAGTGTTCACACCATTATTACCATAGTCAGACTGGTATACCATACTGTGGAATATTGTGTTAATATAAGGGAATGGAAATGCTCTCTAAAATAGAGAGTGGTTCCCTCGTGACTCACAATGCAGGAGGAGAAGGGTGGTACAGAAATTCCTTCTGCCACCAAAGGAATGTATGTATGTGTGAGTAAGTGTAGCCCTAAGAACTGGCGAGCTGATCTCCTACCAAGTTGCCATTGGTGTCCTAACCACATAGAGAGAAGTATTATGGTAACCGACTGAACTGTGTCTCCATTGTGCTTCTTCAGTGGGAAATCCTCCAGAGATAAACTCACCATGTGGACATCTCAATGCCATTTGAAGTTCAGTTACATAAAACATGGTAGATACTCCAGAAACAAGGAACCTTGGAAAGGGACAGTGGTTGTAAGGAGAGAACTCTTATTTAGGAGTAGGCAAGGGTCTATCTGGGTTTTCTGGCCACTGCTTAGCATTCTCAATTGGGGCTTGCATGAGGTCCTCTGTCATCTCTGTAACACCCATTTCCTGGCCATGTGAGAAAATAATAGCCATCTCTTCTGCCCTAAGAAATGTTATTTCCCAACAAACACCAGTACACATCCAGCTCCACAGAAGAAAGTCCCTTCTCACAGAGCCAGCTGCCTTCAGCCTGGAGTAGCAGCTGCGAGCCACTTCATGAAGGAGGTCCTCTGCCAGGGCCTGGGAGAGAGGGGACCTGGGCAGCAGCGCTGGATTCGACACTTGAAACTACAGCAGGCCCCGTTCAATTTGAATTTCAGAGAAACGATGAATAATTGTCTTATGCTATGTTTATGCTAGAAAGTAACCAGTTTACCTGAAAATAAAATTCAACCAGGCAGCCACTAACCTAGACACTTACCTTAGTTTTCCTATTGTGTGGATAGAGGGTGGAGAAGGGGGAGGAGTAAGAGAAAGAGGAGGAGGAACCGGAAACGAGGAAGGTGGAGAAGGAGTCACCCAGACGCCTTCCAGAGAACTAACGCTCCCTCAGCCTTCGGGGGTGAGACCCACAAGACTCGCAAGGTGTAAATTTGAGAATCGCTTCTGCAGAGACACTAGAGGGTCAGTTCTAAGGACACCGCTCCAGCCTCCTTGGTGCCTGCAACTGACTCACGTTCCTGCCACCTGCCGGTGAGTCGCGTCCCGTAGCCTGGCAACGAGTGCACGCTCCTTGGTAGAGCTAGGAATCCATCCCTGACGGATGCAGTGGTGGCGAAGGGAAATGGAATGGGAACACACGCACGAGGGGAGGGGGCGCGCTCGCGAAGGGGCCGGGAACGCGCCACAGGGGGAGGGACATGCATATGGGAGAACCAGATTTGCGGTGGGGAAGCACGAGGAGGAGCATCAGGACAGAGCGATGGAACCTGGCAGACCCCGAGAGACTGAGACTTGAGGGGCAGGGACCCTTAGATAGGAGCCCTGCGGACCAGCAGGTCTTTGAAAGTCAGGGGAGACCCCTTGATTCCTGGGAGACAGTCACTCGTTGGCTTGGAAGTTTCAGAGCCTACTCAAGCACAGACAACTCCAGGTTGCCCAAAGACACCCTCCACCAGGCCCTCCTGTGCACTCTTCCCTAAATGCTGGTTAGTTTTTGCCAATGTGACAAAAGCCTAGATATACCCGGGAAGAGGAAATCTCAAATGAAGAATCGCCTCCATCGTATTGACCTGTGGGCATATCTGTGAGGCATTTTCTTGATTGCTGATTATGTAGGAGGACCCATTCCACCATGGGCAGTGCCTATCCCTGGGTGAGCTTGGGCTGTGTGAGAAAGGTAGCTGAGTCATCCTGGGGAAGCAAACCAGTAAGAAGCATCCCCTTCTTGGGCTGTGTGAGAAAGGTAGCTGAGTCATCCTGGGGAAGCAAACCAGTAAGAAGCATCCCCTTCGGGGTTACTGCTTCATGTTCTTGCATTGAGTTCTGCCTTGGCTTCCCTTGATGATGGACTGACTGTAACCTGTAAGCCGAATAACACCCTTAGCTGCCCCATCCCAACCCCGATTTGCTTCTGGTCATGGTGTTTATCAAAGCAAAAGCAAACTAGGACACAGGCCTGGTGGTGTGGGGACCATATTGGGGGTGGGGGGCAGGATTCCCCATGTTCTCTTCTAACTTATGTGGCCATGGCATTGCTCATTGATAGAGGCTTCCATAAATGCAAGAAGAGGCACTGATGGGACAACAAAGTATAGCTGCTCCTAGCATCAAAGCCCTCAGACATATTTACTGAGTACTGTGTGCCAAGTGTCAGGGATAGTATCTTCATAGGACTTGTCACTTTTAAGCAGTGTGGCAGTCACTCAATGACCCAGGAATGGATGTGTCCTGGGAAGGCAACTGGTGGTTCTGTGACGGGATTCTACACTGATAGAGGCGTAGGTCGGTGGCTAGGAATTGCACTGGAGATTTTATCTAGATACATATGTCTTGAATCTGAGATGTTGGAAGTTGCATTTCACCAAGCCCATCAACAATTTGTCATCAGATCACAGAGCAGCAGGGGTTTGGAAAATGGTTTATCCACTGGCACAAAGAGAGGATGACCTGCCCCAATCCCCCAGCCTCCACACCTACCCCAAACTTGGTGGCTTTAAACGCAAATGTATACAGGGCTAACCCCTCTGGATGTTTCGTTTCCTTGTCTTCTGGGTCTTGAATCATTTGCACATGATCTTGAATCTTATGCTGCTTCTTTCTTCTGTCTTGTCGCTGGGCCATACTCCACGCCTGGCCTTTCTGACAACCCTGACAATTACAGCTCTGCCTGTGTGGTGGTTTCAATGAGAATGGTCCCCATAGGTTCATGTCTTTGAATGCTTGGTCCCCAGTTGATGTAAACAGCAGGTTCTCTCTCTCTCTCTCTCTCTCTCTCTCTCTCTCTCTCTCTCTCACACACACACACACACACACACACACACACACACACACACACACAC
>CABHPR010142721.1:0-43831 GCA_902168415.1 Peromyscus melanophrys | reverse complement strand
AAAAAAAAAAAAAACCACACAGCAGGCAGGCATGAGAAACCCTCTTTTGAGCCATTGGTTCTCCAAGAGACTCCCAAAACATAAAACCTATTGCTATTGCCACTGGTTTTCCCCAGAGGTGGAAGATAATTCCCTATTACTGAAGACTCATGTATTTCAGACAAAAGGACCAGAGGGTCCTGAACTAAAAGAGATTTGAATGCCTACTCCTTGAGGACTAGATTTCATGGTGCTAGACAATTCTATGCAAGCTTCTAAAGGAGAGAGGCAACCAACAGTTCTACCCAGCTTTGATGCTTTTGAACCACAGTAATGACCAGCATGGTACCATAGCCCTAAGGGTATAGTAGTGACACATGTACGTTGGTGGTAACCAACAATTCTATAATTGAACTTAAGACTTGCTGAACACGATGGAAATAATGCTTGCAACTGGAACCCTGTAAAGCTTACCCAGGGGTGGGGAAATCATAGATCTTGGGAAAGAATCTACAACCAACACTTTAATAAAACAGCATAATCCCTAATGACATTCTAAAACTTTTTCTTTTTTTTTTGTTTTTGTTTTGTCTTTTTATTCTTTGGGAATTTCACATCATGCACCCCAAATCCACTCATCTCCCAATCCCTCCTTATCCTCTCCTCATTCTTGTAGTGTCCCCTCCACCAAAGAAACCATTTTAGCTGGTCCATTGATAATGATAATTCACACACTTGTAGTTTACCGTACAACAGTTTTAGGTGGAGTCACACAGCTCTGTACATACACTTAGAATTTCGCATTTATCTCCTGTCTTCTTGATGTCCTCCATCTTCACTGGCTCTTGCACTCCTTCTGCCTCCTCTTCTGCAGAGCTCTCTGAACCCTGAAGGGAGAGATTTGATGAAGACATCTCATGTAGGTTTGAGTGTTCCAAGGTTTTGCACTCTCCATAATGTCTGTGGTCTTTGTATTTGTTTCTGTCTGCTGCAGGCATAAGCTTCTCTGATGATCGCTGAGCAAGGCATTGTTCTGAGTTGTAACAATTATAGGTTTAAAACAGCCGATTTAAATGGTACTGTGAATGATGTGCAAAACAGACATCTTATTGATGAATATATCCATGTGGGCTTATGTAGGAAGTGTTGTAGCTCTGTTTTATGTTTTATCTGGTTCAAAAGTTGCCTTACATTGCAAAGGAACAGCCATTTATAGATAAAAGAGGACCACTATTGTCATCCATAATGCCACAGTGATCTCAAAGTCCAGATTCTATCATCCAAAAGAGAAAATCATGTATCACAAGATACTTTGAGGACTGTAGAAGGGACAAATAAAGGCTGAAATTTTTATCAAAAGTCACAGATGCACTGAACAATATATCAAGTAAGTTAGTTTTAAACAATGACAAAAAGTTTAATTTTAAAGGCAGCACAAAACAACAATCTGATCTATGCCTTTCTTACAGGTAAATACAGAGACTGATCGATGAGACAGTTTCATATTGAGTATCATGTCTTTAAGCAAATCTCTGTGGAGATTATGACTAAATAGTAAGAAGTAAACATCAATGCTCATTTGCTCAGGTTTCCAAGAAAGAAAAGCACAGTTTCTGTCTTCATAATTTCTCACATGAAAGGATTATGTGATTCTTTTAAAATAAAACCTTTTTTTTTTTTTTTTTTGGTTTTTTGAGACAGGGTTTCTCTGTGTAGCTTTGCGCCTTTCCTGGAACTCACTTGGTAGCCCAGGCTGGCCTTGAACTCACAGAGATCCGCCTGCCTCTGCCTCCCGAGTGCTGGGATTAAAGGCGTGCGCCACCACTACCTGACAAACTTTTTCTTTATACCCTCAGATAACTGTAGTCTTCACTGATCATCAAGGAAACTTCTCTTTGCAGCAGATGGAGACCATCAAATAAAACTAATCAAAATGCAAAGTGCTGGAGCCCAGCCCTAAAGAATACATCTATAATACAACTTCTACACCAAAGATTTGGGGAACATCACGTAGGACTGGACAGAAAGATTATCAGAACTAGAAGATCAGAGAATTTGCTGTGAGACTGTGTATCCTAGGTATGTCAGAAGCAAAACCCATAATGCTTCACTGACATGACTATCTAAACATAAGCTGGACAAGAACAATAAGTATGCCAAAGAGGACGGGAAAAGTCTATAAAGCTAAAACACTACACAAAAACTACAGACAACTAAGGAATGCTGGATAGAAGAAATAATCTTCTACAGGGAAGAAGACAACAATTGGTTTTCCATTAGTTAGCATTGAAATATATATATATATATATATATTCCAAAATATAAACTTCTGAGTCTGTATGATGTTACTTATATGTGTAATGTTTGGAATATATATATGCACACATGTATACATACATGGTCTTCTTTCATTAATTGTTGCATGGATATACATATATACATACATACATACATACACACATACATACATACATACATATGTATAGGTGTGTGTGTGTGTGTGTTTGTGTGTGTGTGTGTGTGTAAGAATAATTAATGAAAGAAGCCATGAATGTTAAAGAGAGTAAAGAGGAGTATATGGGAAAGTTTAGAAAGAGGAAAGGGAAGAAGGAAATGATGTGATTATACTATAATCTCAAAAATAAAAGACATAAAAAATAAACACCACCAAAAACCAAGGAAACTCAAACAATAAACTTTAATGCACTGTAAACTATTTGGCAGTGATAATTTTTCATTATTATCTCTGAAATACTCCATAATAATTTTAATTTCCCTTTAATATAGAAAAGACATTTTTGTCCTAAATTCTCTTGAATGTACTACCTGGTATAGATTCATAATTCATAAATATCTTTCCTTTTTTTCCTTAGAAAAAGATCAATGATTGACTACCTATTTTGTCAACTTTATTTCATTTTATCTCAGCTGATGGAAATGAATGTTCAAACTGAGGAGTTTATACATTGGAGAACACAAGGCATGAAACTGTGAAAGAATCTATCCCATTCCCTCCTCTCAATCTAACGTGGTTTTGAAGGATGCCTGTTGAAGCCTCATAGTTCTCCTATGGCAGACAGCATCACCTTTGCAGGGCACACTACTCTTCTCAGGAGCTCCCCACTGTTTCTAAAGGTAAGTTTAGAAGACTGAGAAGTTTCAGTGCTGTGGGATAATGTCCTTGTACATTGGTTTAATTAAACACTGATTGACCAGTAGCCAGGCAGGAAGTATAGGCTGGGCAAGCAACTAGGAGAATTCTGGGAAGAGGAAGGCTGAGTCATGAGTTGCCAGCCAGAGACAGAGGAAGCAAGATATGAAGGCAGAACTGAGAAAAGGTACCAAGCCACATGGCTAAATACAGGATAAGAATTACGGGTTAATTTATGTGTAAGAGCTAATCAGTAATAAGCCTGAGCTAACGGCTGATCAGTTATAATTAATATAAGCCTCTGTGTGTTTACATCTGGGCTGCGAGTGGGAAAGATTCGTCCTGCCTGCCGGCCAGCCAGGACACAGGAACACTTCCAACTACATTTCAGCCTTAAGAGTCTTCCTCTTTGGGATTTGTCATTTGTGAGCTAGGGAAGTTTTCCCCTTAAGACCAAACTTCTTGCCTTACACAGAGTATCACAAGATGTGAACTGCTCTAGGACATGCAGCATAACTGATTAATTAAGGCAGACATCTGGACCATTCAAATAATCTTCTAAAACACTTCATATGTGCTAAAATTACATCTCTTTAAATTTATTTACATTAGTTTAATCGATATTTGAAATATTTGAATACTATTCTAGTTAAGGTAAATATTGAATTGAAAGCTTAAAAGATATATAATTTACATGTAAGTACAACAAGACCATTTTTGCAACATGAAGAAATTCAGCTCCTTGGGTACTTTTTGTTTTGATTTTTAATAAAGAGCTGATGAGCTCAATCTTTGTGATATGTGTAATTCCTTCCCTGGCTGTTGATTCACTGGTGTCTGATCCTGAGAATTATGGTTGCAAACTCCAAACTGCTGAGAAAAATTCTGCTTCTCTGTCAGTGATAATTCCTATAGGCAGGTGCAGCATGCCAACCCAGCCCTGATCTTCTTTCTGAACATCAGTTCCAGAAATAATAGAAGTTCTTAGAAATATGTCTTCCTGCTCAAAGAGTTGAATGCAATATTTGGGTTCTTCTCTGATGTTTATAATTAACATTAGCAACTGATATTCTCCTAACTCTGATTTTCTAAAGATGATATCTTCATTTTCAAGAAAGCGTGAGCATAAAAGCATATGCTTCTGCCATACAAATATACTAATCTGACACAGAAAAATCTACCACTGCTAGAAAGAGCTGTAATTGGAGGGAATGTTATTATCCTATACTAGAATAAATGTTGGCCACTGACAACTGCTAATTTCAACTCTCCTACCAGGCTTCTTGTCAGTGGCTAGGTAGAGCCAAAGGCCCTTTAGAGCCCTGCCGGTAGAACAAGGAATATTGTGCTGTTATTCCCTGTTAGGGTCATGCTTGGCAGGGTCAGTAATGGACTGGCACCAGGGTTCTAGGGACAGGGAGGCAAGGCCCAGGACAAAACTTTGACAGTTTCTCTGTAAAGCTGTGGTTAAATGTGCCAGACATTGAGATGTGAAATGCTTTACTTACATTACTAGCATGTACCCTGCAAAAGAGGAACCAGAGTTGCTCTGAATTCCCAGCAACTTTATTGTCTGTTGAACTTTACTGGCTTGTTTTCTGCTTCTACATTTGAGGAAAATGAGGAGCAGTGGTAGAAATAATCATGCTGGCTTTAGTCATCAGCCTTCTAGACACTGTTGACCCCAGTTTGTGACTCTTTCCTTTCTCCCCTTCCGGCAGCCACCCTCCCCCCTTAGTCCTCCTTAGAATCCCATGTACCACTGCTGGCCCTGTTCAGATGCTGGATGTGAATATTCATTTTTTATTATTGTGTGTGATATGGAACAATTTAATGTAATGAAGATTTAGTAGTTCTGATATCCAAGAAAAACAAGACCATCTTGAGGTCTGGAAAGCATAGATGTCACAAGAAAATAAGAACTTTTCTCTGATGGAATTCCAGTCATCTTGCAGCCATAAGCACGATGAATTTTCATGATTTGAGAACACTCCATGCTTTTGTTTAGAGTAGCAAAATGCTGCCATCATCATATTCTCTTTCTCTCTCTTTCTTTGCCACCTTTTTTATATGCTTTATGAGAAAAAGAAAGCATTTGGAAATGTTTGATTATATAAGCCTGGGTCTTGTTTCGAAAATGTTGAGACTGTATTGTAGCAAATAATTTGAAATATTATCATGCTCTGTTTTTTGATGGAGAGACTTCATGTGTTCATGACATCCACATATGTTTCTGACTATTTTCTTCTCCTTAGCACAACCCAGCCACGTGTCCTAATAGCATATACATTTATAGGACAGGGACAGGTAGACAAATGTCTTAAAAATATATGTGTCACACATCTACATTTGTGTGACAGGTGCAGTGTATAGGTAGACAATGCCTGACAATGGTCCTTGGTTTCCCAAAGAATATATACTCATGAAGCTATTTCATTGAACAAAAATTATTTTCTTCAAATATTCTATTTACCTTATATGAGTTTATCACCCTACTGAATGTTATAATGTGCTCATTTTATACAGGCTGTTTGGGTAAATGTTTATTCCTCACACAAAAATATTAGCAGATCATATTGACTGACATACATTCCAATTTATGTTACTGTCAGTTCTTTAAGTTTTTATAGGCTCACAGTTTAAAATGATAGCTCAACATGATCTTCATTTGCATTTATCAATTAAATATTGGTTTGAATTAATACAATTTTTTCCAAACTATTTTAAGGCTGTTCCATTTACTCCATGAATAGTGTACACTTTTGGGAGGTAGAAAATACAAAAGTATATTTTCACCCACATTTCATTTTCCTTTTTTGATTTGGGGATGCCACAACAAACAAGCTTCACACCAACAGGTGAGTCACCAGCAAGCAGGTGGGGTTCTCCAGGCAAAACGGATTTAGACCTTGGAAGGAAATATCCAACCTCGATCTGATAGGGTTGATTACTTTGTGTATCTGTGTCTGCACTGCTATTTTCTGTCTGGAAGCACCTGGGTTCGTATGTGTAAACATGAGCAATGTAATCAGCATTAGGGGAGCGTCTGCTCCTGACGCAGTTCATGCGAAAATTGGCACTTAGAGAAAGATAATCTCCGTTGCTTTTTAAAATAAACTGGGATGTATAAATTTAATCAAAAACCAGTTTGTAGAGATGATTCACATCTCTATTTTAGAAACTTTCTCTTATAAATTATGACTAATATTTCAGCATCAAGAGAAACATAAAACACATTTTATTCATTTTAGCAGATACAAGTCAATTGTAAATATTATTCTGGAGATCAACCTATCATGTGATTATCATTAAGGGAAACCAATATCCTGGCAGGTGAGACTTACATACCCTGGGGCTTGTAATATCAACATGCAGGCAGAAGCATGAACAGTTCAGGAGCAGAAGGATCTTTCTGAACTTTTCAATCTATAAATTAGCAAAAGCTGGTGAAACATGAATTTTTCACCAAGGAAACTGTCTCAAACTTACTCTGAAATTCAGGTAGCATTTATTCCAAATCTTAGAAAAAGAAAGTCAAGAGTTTTCAAAGATGTGGTTCTCCAGGGGACAAACACATGTTAAGAGGGGGCACTGATTGCTCAGTGTGTGCTCTGGTAATACATTTGCTGGACTGAATGTCTGCATTCCCAGCCAGTTACTACAGTCAACTTCAGCCCATAATCCCAGGGCTATTTAATTTTTTACCATGGCAATCATCAGGGTTCTCTTTTTCTTCTCATTTATTTACATTAATAATGGAATGTTAGCTGTTATGCTCAGAGGGAAACATTCTTCTTAGGAACAGTTTATGGAGCCAAACTCTGTTTCAGGGTAAGGTGGAGCTCAAGACATTGACTCAATGTTTGTGTTTTCCTAGATAATATCAAACATATGTCCTTGATCATTTACAGTGAACCTGTTCAGACAATATCCTGGCTACATTTGGTGTAGAAAGTTTGATACCAGCTGCAAGAACCTACATATTTTGTTATTGGTTATCTGTGCAAAATAATGATTGCAAGAAAATATTTCTCATTCATATTATCTAGGTTTTTCTGCAAGTCCCACTTTAAGGGATAGTTTTATGTGTCCAATACAGTAAAATCTATTTATTATGCAGGAAATAAAGGTCACCTGACAACACAGGTTCTTGGCAGAAATCATATGAATCAAATGAGTAACAAAGAAACAATGCAGTTTTTAGGATTCCATGACTGATCTTTTGACATCTCTTTGTGACACCATGTACTTTTTCATTAAGATCTCTACACTCTATTACCACATTCTGAGGTAATAAATGGTCATTTTATAATATTCATAAGCCTAGTGAAATACATCTTAGGTATGCAAACAAGAAGTAAAATGCTGTTTGGCTGGTAATTTTGAGAAAGTTCAGATGTTAAACAGCCATTCAGACAAAAGTTCATCTTCAGTCTGAAATATCTAAGTATGTCTTGCACCTTCTTTCAATTAGGCCATTCAGAAAAGGCTTCATTACTCAATGGAGCTCTCGTTTACATTTGAGACCTGAGGCAAAATTAATTTTCTTTTCAGATGGCATATAATAAAACCCTTGCATTGTCTTTGTTTGAGTCCCTTTAGATAAACGATCCTGGGAGTGTGTTGAGCTTCTTAGAACACTTTGTAGAATAGATGAAACCAAACCCCAAGGAACCAGACAGTCAGCACATATGCCATCACTAAATAGCCTCAAGAAATTAAAGATCAAGAAGAAAAGCTGACAGGTATGAATTTCTTAGTAAGGTGGAGGAAACCTATAAAGAGTTCTAACTGCTTTGCATTGAAAGTTACAAAATTAACCTTAAAAATCCCACACAATTACCATGTGTATGTGCGTGCGTGTGTGTGTGTGTGTGTGTGTGTGTGTGTGTGTGTGTAATTTGACTAAAAAGGAAATTATGTCAATAGGGTCTGATTAAATTAATATTTTGAATTATAAAATAAAAATTGCATATTTCTATACAGAAATTTTAATCTAATTGTTAGTTCAGGTATATGCAAACTTAACATATACAAGTAGGACTTATAGAAGTGTGGGTGAGGGTTTACCTACTGAAGCATGGATGATTCATAGGTAGCCACATTACTGAAATGTCCACCTGTGCTGAGTGACTATTCATGAACCTCCAACCCTGGAGCTACCTGAATGAGTGGTTAGTAGTTCAACAATTCAGTTAGGAAAGTATCTTACTGGCAGGTCTGCTTGCCAGGAACCATCTTTTCCCCACCAACTATTTAATTCTACATTCTGGAAGGGGGGCTTTGTGAGTCTTGCAAACTCCAGATTTCCTAGATTCATGAGGTTTTCTTTTTTTACTTCTTGGGTCTTGTACATTTTATTTGCTTCATGAGTCTTAAAATCATCCCTACAAATTGGAAGCTCTCAAATCAGAAAAAAAAATGGCTACACAATGTATTATCCCCAAAGGCATAGTGTTCAATGAAAACAATATTCAGGTATCTACTGAGTTTTTCCTTAGGAAGTTCAGAGGAAGGATGGGTTGTGGCTTATTGATTGTGGGCAAAGAGATTTTTCTCTAAGACACATTAGCATGCTGTTGCATACTCCTGTTTTGGCAATAAGCAATTTAGTCCTGATGCTTCTACATTATCCTATATAGCTAGTCTGGCTACCTGAAACAAGAATGAATTTTATAGGGGCTCATACCAGGTAATTGAAGAATCTTTACTTACCATTTACTAGCAGTAGCTTTTAGTAGGCCTTCTAATTAGACAAGGTCTCTAAAAAAAATCTAAGTTGACACCTATTGGTGAAATTATTAAGGCCACTCCACGTAGTTAAAAGGGAGATTTATTTAATGGCATAACTTACAAATGAAGGGATAGGTAGGTTGCGGGTTCTGTGAAAGACGCAGCGCAGTCCAGCAGTGTTCTCTGGAGAACTCTCCTCAGTCTACCTCTAGCGTTCACGGTCCAAGTAGGAAGAGAGCACAGTGCATCCCATCTCGGGTCTTCAGGGTCCTCCCTTGGCCCCGCCTTGTAGGCGTGATACTTACCAAAGCCTCATTGGGGGTTGGAACTTCCAGACCAAAGCTGGAATGGCTACCCACTACAGACACCCACAGAACTAAGAAGAAAAAAAAAATGTACAGACTGACACAAAAAGGATAAAATACTGTGGTGGCAACATATATAGCAGAAATAAATTCTGTGGAAGATTCCAAACATCAAAGTGAGAGCGCTAAATCGCTGCACTTATCAGTGAATATCACCTACCTTTGCTAATTTCTATGTTCATGAAGACTTCATTTGCAAAATAAGACAAAATTCACAAAGCCAATGAACTGGGTAATCCATGCAATCCTACATATATCTCAGTTCCTGGAAATATGCATACTAGGGCTGTTTCTAAATTAAAGGAAAGAAAGAAGAAAGGAAACCAAGCTTTGTGAGAAAAATGCATTTTGTATTGCTTTCATTCTATCAAAACCAAGAATAAAAAGCAGGTAATTACACAGGACTGGGACAACTTCCATTCTACTCCTACCTAATTACAGCTTTTTTTTTTTAATACTCTTAAAATACCTCCTACTTTTCTAATAGTATTTTGGCTATTGGTCTAAAGCTACCAAATCAGACTGGGTGTCCACAATTTTTTATTAACATGAAGATAAAATATACATTTATAACTAAGGCGCTGTAGTAGATGTATATGTATCAACCACCAAACACAGTGTTTGATTTGGCATTATGCCTTCGATAATACATGGGAACGAAATAAACCAGAACACTGTTGTGATTCCCTTATTCAGTTAATCAAAGTATAACCACTTTGTGTGTGTAAATTGCAGGTTAGGATCAATAATGGTGGCTTATAAAATGTCCTCCAGGGAAATTCTGTATCCCAACAATTAGATACTAAAGGAGAATTTTGAGGAGACTTTGAATGAAGATGTACACTAAAATGGACATTATTCAAAGCATGTTCTGTAAAAACAAAACAAAACAAAAACATATGTGTAAATAAAACAAAAACTTTGGAGAAAAAAATCACCTGTGTAGTTTTCTGTATTTTTTTTACTGAGATTTGTATTTGGTAAAATTCATAATCATCTGAATTACATTGTTGTATAAATCCTCCTGTAATGAATACCTATTTCGATAAGTTTGAGCACACTAAATTGAAGATAAGAGATCTAGATTTACAATATTTTCCTATCTATAAACTTACTGAAAACTGAAAAATTAATTTTAAAATGTGTTATTATTTTCAGTTTATCAGGCGCTTACAAACTGAGAACTTTGCAAGCTGATATAATCAGGGTAAGGAGTGCTTGGAGAATCCAAGAAAGGCTTTCATTTTAAAAGTCATATTTTTTTTTGGAATTCTATAATGATCATCTTCAAAAAACAATTTGATCATGTGAATTTAAATCATAAATCAAATTGTTAACATGTGCTTAAGTAATGGTCACTTAGCTCTGGATCTATGAAGAAAAGGGTGTGACTTATTATGCTAGTGAATTCATGATAAACATGTTACCAGACATGGGTAAGTTGAAATTAGTTTACACAATTTATTCTCTCTTATTTTTCTGTCTTATGTGTTACAAGAGCAAAATATTATAAATATGATAAAAATTGACAGAACTTATTCCTTTAAAGCGTGCATGGATGGGGTTAATAAAAACGTAAGTAAAGGCATTTGAAATCTGAGTGGACTTGATATAAAACCTGACCTATGCTTAATGGAATATAGGGCTAAGGAGAAAAAAATAATGGAATAATAGCTATAACCGTATAGCTACAGTTATTAACTATGGGATTGGCTAGGGTTAGAAGTGCAAAGGCACCATGGGTAACATTAGATGACAGAGAAAATGGATGAATCTGTGGCTAATGATATTTCATTTGAAAACTGGACAGTGGGTCTCAAAGTAGAGTTGAGATTTAAATTTACAAGGAATTCTCAGCCTTGATTCAGGCAGAAGGGGCTAGGCCCTGCCTCAATATGCTAGACTTTTTTGACTACCCAAAGGAGGCCTTACCTCTTAGGAGGAGTGGATGTGGGTTAGGATAAGGGGGAGGTGGTAGGGGCAGGAGAAGGGGAGAGAGGGAACTGGGGATTGTATGTAAAATGAAAAATAAATAAAAACAGTAACTTCCAGTTAGGGAGGTAGCTTGGATAGTAAATTGCTTACTGTATGAACACAAGGACCTGAATTTGATCCCCAGAGTTTATGTAAATGTGCCAGGCATAGTAGTATAGACCTGTAATCCCAATACTGGGAGGTTAGAGCATAGACTCTCTGAGGTTTGAGATCAGCCACACTACCCTCTTTGATGAGGTCTAGGCCACTAGAGAGTCTGCTTTGAGGGAATAGTGGATGGGATCTAAGGAGCAATCTTTATTCTTGTATTCTGCCCTCCTACACAACAAATAAATGAAATAAAAATTTAAATGGGGACTTCCAAAAATGAATAAATTAGAAAAATAATAAATTTACAAGGGAACTAACCATATAGATAGGACAAGTAAAAACAAAATTTTTATAATATTTCTGGCACAGAAAGAAATAACCATGAGCTCCTATCCCTAGCCAAGTTGATATCTGCAGTTGATAACTGCTTGCAAAGGAAAAATTAGCTCTTCCATGGAATCACATTAGATATACTAATCACATAGAAGAAAACAATACAGAAAGTGAACAGGCAAGAGGAAACAGGGCCTGAAGGTAAAAATTTATGGCATTAGTCAAGAAGCAAAATGCCAAAGAAGACAAGAAGGGAATGAGCCAGAATGTGAGAGAAGATCATTAGCTCAAATGACTGATTACACTAGATGCCCTTACTAAGGATTAGTGAAAAATGTGAGTTAGAAAAGGAAATTGATAGGGCTCCATTTTCCTCATATAAGGACTGAAAACAAAATGTGTTTGGTAAATTTATATACAAGTTTAAAGCAGAGGCAGAGTGATGATAGGAAGCTCCTAAAGGAAATATATATATATATATTTACATTCTATATTATATCATATATATGATATATAATAATATAATATAAAATAATATATTTGCATTATATATTATATATCATATATATACAAAATATGAAATAGAAAAATTCTATTTTTGTTGAGGTAGAGATTTACTTTCTGGTAAAAGAAATCATAATTTTCTGAGCTGAAAGAATTTTCAAATTTTAGAAAACTTCCTTCTATACATCTAGAATTATTTTTTTTTGTTAAATACCTAGGAGGGAAACATGGGTTTTCTGTTGTTGTTTTTCCCTTGACAGACTATCTCACTTTTATTGGTTTCATTATTTCTGGATAATTTGATAACTAGGCAAAACTCAAAGGAGTGACTTTATTGTTCTCCTTTATTTTGATCCAAGTTCACAGAAAGTTGAACAATTTATTCTTGTAATGGACTCTATAGTGTTCATATCAAGGGCACAGACCCATAAGTGCATGCCAGAAGGTTCACATTTTGTAACAAATATATTGCTTAATATCATCTCAGTAAAAACATTAAGCTACATTCCTATATCAATCAATTTCATTATCACAATATTGATAAACAGAATAATGAACTAAAAGGTAGTTAGAGATTACAATGCACTCTATAAATAATCATTCAAATTTAAACTTATAAAATTATTTCTTTTATTTTTAGAGATAACATAATTGCATCATTTTTCTTCTACCTGTTGTCCCGCCAAATCCTCCCATATATTTCTCTTTACTATCTTTCAAAGTACTGCATTCTTTTGTTATTAATTACTGTTATATGTTTATATAATGTTATTTGTATATATGTGTTTTCAGGACTGATCATTTGATATTGGACAACCAATTGGTGTACTCTTCCCTGAGAAAGACTATTTCTGTCACTTTCTTAATTCTGTAGTTGCCTGTAGTTCTACTTTTAGTGTAGCGGTCTCTTGGGCTCGACCTAATTATCAGCAAGACCATTACCAAAAGCCACAGCCAATCAAGATGTAGAGCTATGGAGTCCAGCCTCAGTGGATTATATATAACAATCAATTCCCTAACCTAGCTCAGGGATCACAGAGAATGGAAGGATTGTAGGAGTCAGAGGATCGGAGTGTTTGCCTTTAGATTGTGTCTCCTAGTAATCTCAGAAGCTGCACCTGTAAAATCTCACCAACATGGCTTCATAAACAGGAGCTGACCAAGAACAATAACAATAAACATGCTAAAGTTTTGAATTTTGAATGATCCTTAAGTCAAGGATGGTGGTAAATAATGCAATCCTAGCATTCTGGAGGCAGAGGCTAAGGGTTTAACAAATCAAGGTCAACCTGATCTAGATGAGACCTTACCTAAGGCACATATGTGTTTGCACTCACACACACACACACACACACACACACACAGAGAGAGAGAGAGAGAGAGAGACAGACAGACAGACAGACAGACAGACAGAGAAGGAAAACAAAAAAATAACCAAAACAAAAGACAATAGCCTTAATAGTTATTTATGTCACAACTCAATTTAATTTTGGAATAGTTTTAAACTATTATTTTACAAATTAGAAAACAAAGACTACAGAAAGTATCTTAGAAGAAAAAAAAAAAGAAGTAAAAACAATCCAAATCATAAACTATGATTCTTTAGAACTGGTAACTTTTATGTAGCAGCAATAATAAATATTTTTAGACTGTAAACTATTTTAACTGTGAATACCCATTTGGATAGTAATGTTTTTGCAATCTGTACTAGTAACTAATCTATTTGAAAATATTTTAAAGACTTGGTTTTTTTTTTAACTTTGATTTACCTAGCTTTATCCAGTTTCCAACAGTAGATGAGAAAATATTTTCAATTAAATTTCTCAGTAAAGAGATTTAATAGGAATCAATCAGTTTTGACCAACATGTTTTCTAAATCAAAATCAATCAATATTCAAAGACTGAGAACACTTTTAATCATCAATACCAATAAAAACCAAACACATATTAACAGTAACGTATTACTATTATATAGAACCTGTTGTCTCTATTATATATGACAAGGACATAATTCATTTTGACATAACTGTTTTCAACATTATGAAATTAAACACACTTAGCTTGTGTGATCCAACCAGATGATAGTATTATTATGAAATTATATCTCAAATCTTGTAAGTCTTTTTTCAGAGCTTTGAAGAAGCACGTGTGATAAATCTTGGAAGATATTTTGTGTGTGGGGATGTATATTATCACCTCCATGTCTCTTGATCACAATATTTTGAATATCTTATTATATTGTTTTCCTTTGATCAAGAAATCAACATATTTTTACAAAACTACTAAAATAGTCTAAACTCTATACTTTGATTAAAGTTGCATTTTAACTGTTAAAATATCTCTGTAGGGCTGGATGTCATGAAGTTAGGAGCACTTGCTACTCTTATAGAGGAACTAAGTTCAATTATGAAAACCATTGCAGCAGCCCTCAACCATATGTAACTCCAGCCATAGGAAATCTGACACCCCCATAGTACATAAACATATATGCAGGCAAATATTTATACAATTAAAAGTAAAAATAAATAATCCCAGCAACCAGGAATTAGAGACAACTGATCTTTCTAAGTTGTAGGCAGCCTGGTCTACACGAGTTACAGGCAAGCCAACTCTACATAGTAAGAAACATTATTGAAATTGATACACACAAAGATTCCTGCAGAGTGATTTTATGTTATAGCCTCTTCTCACTCACCCTACTCATAGCATAACTCTTCCCACCATAATTTATCATCTCCTCAGTATTACTTGTTAATTATGTAATATTTCTTAGCTCTAATTTCTTCAACCATAAGGACTTTCTTCAGATCATTAAATATGCTTCTTAAATTATCCTATGATCAATATGTTGGCACATATTATTTGTGTCCTGGGGAGTATTTTGTTTTGTTTTCCCTGCTCTACTGTGGCAAAACCATTCTCTAATTAAGAAAAAAAAGTGCTATATTGTGATGTTTTATTTCTTGAATTTGGTAAGGAAATATAGCATTAATATTGAATTGTTAAAATTAAAATAATTCAAGAAAATATATGGGAACTTCATTAAAATCCTAGAGAACACATCCTTATTGTTAGATGGCCAAACAACGATTACACAAAGACTGCCATTGGGTAGCCCAGGAATTACTCATAAGAAAGATTAGTTCATTTACATTTGGTAAATATTTTTATTTTTAAATGACTTACCATGATGCCTCATGATATTTTCATTCGTAATATGATTATATAGTCTTTGTAAAGATGAAAGCTTTTCGCACTTGAATTCATTAACACAGGGGAATTAGATATATGTTTAAGGTCCAAACAAGTACAAATTATTTAGCAAACAAAATAAATAGATTTTAATTCTCATGTTCTGTTGTTGAATTATATGAGATCATACATACATACATACATACACCATACACAAATATTCACATCACTAAATTGATATTTCAGATTAAGTATTGTAAGTAAAAAGAATTTTCTTCCATCTTCATTGCATGGCTAAATATCCTATGATAAAATTAAAATTAATGAGGATGCTCCTATATAAACTAACAGGGGAACTTTCAGACATGAAGACATGAAGAAACAGTTTGAGTTCTATGTTTTTATGCCATCTGATGAATTACTCGGTTATGGAGAGGTGTGGGTGGGGGACAAAGGATATGATTCACTGATAATAAACTTGGGGAAAATTAGCAAGGCCTGTGCAGATTATTATCTGTGGCCCTGTGTCTTCAGAGATAAGGATGCCCTTTCCTCCTAGGATGGAGCAGGCACTTATCACAGGAGAATCCCTTAACCTGCTTCAGGAAAAGGGCAGAACCCCTCTTCTGGCTTTCACAACCTGCTTCAGGGGAGAAGGGCAGGAAAAGGGCACATTGTGACCTTCCTGCTTCTGCCATTTTCTCAAATGCCAAACTTTTTTTTTTTGGGGGGGCGGGGGGGTTGTTCTCATCCCATCAATGCCTAGCCCTATACAGTCAGCTAGCTATGTGGTATAAAATATAATAATGATAAAGTATAGATATAAATGCTTTGAAGCAAATGATATATGGTAGCAAGATGCAGATTGTATTATTTGATACTTCTAATAAAACAGTAAAGAGAAATTGATAGTTAATTGGTTCCTTAGAATTTAAATAAAGAGAAATATTCTTAGATTGAGTTAAGGGATCTTTTTGTGTTATTTTCTACTTTTCCTGATGTTTCTCTCTCTCTCTCTCTCTCTCTCTCTCTCTCTCTCTCTCTCTCTCTCCCTCTCTTTGTCTCTTTCTCACACACATACTGTTCTGCCAATATGGCTTGAGATAAATAGAATTTTCTTACTGAAAGAGTTATTTATGACTATAAGCAACAACAAAATGCACTGAAGTAAATAATAATTCATATTTCCAATTATTAACTTCTGCTACTTACAGTGCAGTAAGTGTCCACTGTAGTAGGAACTTACGGGTTGCTCTTTGAAGGACAGCTCCACTGCAAACATGTATTATTATGGATTATTGTGCAAATGTGAGTGAGTATATTGCTTTTGGCATTCTGACGTCAAATCAGTTTCATTTCACTTGAAAAAAAAGTTACAGGAACTGATATAAATTCTTAATATTTGGACCCACACCTCTATTTCTATTATAAAGGTGAGCCAAAATTTACTATCTCAGATTCATAGAATAAAACTCTAATTGTGTTCTCTACTGTTCACTGATACCATTGAGGTTGGTTAAATAATACTTATTAAACATCACAGTGGTCATTTCCTCATTGTTGTTCTTATTTATATCTAACCAGTTCATAGAAGAAAGAAAAAAATATATCTATTAGTTTGGTGTTAATAGATTAACTGACACTGTCATGAAGACAGAAATCAGCTTTATTTCAGATCTGGAAGTCTGAAGAGAACAATGTAAGGAAGTAAATGTAGGAAGGGACGAATTAAGTATAGAAATGAACGTTTACGCTTTCATGAGGGAAATCATCGTATCTCTTAATTGAAATTATTACTTGTGGAGATTCATAGGTAATAGAGTACTTATTAGTTGTTCTCTCTCTCTCTTTTTTAGGGAGTTATTAACAAGTACTTTTATTTATTTATTTTGTTGTTTTTATTTTATAATTTAATTTAATTTTACATATCAGTCATGGATTCATGGATTCGCCCCCACCTCCCCACCTTCCCCCCATCCCACCCCCCATTCCCATCTCCTTCATGGCAAAGACTCCACTGAAGGATTGAGTTCAACTTGGTAGATTCAGTCCAGGCAGGTCCAGTCCCCTCCTCCCAGACTGAGCCAAGTGTCCCTGTATAAGCCCCAGGTTCCAAACAGCCAGCTCATGCACTGAGGACAGGTCCAGGTCCCACTGCCTGGATGCCTCCCAAACAGATCAAGCTAATCAACTGTCTTACTTATCCAGAGGACCTGATCCAGTTGGGGGCTCCTCAGCCATTGGTTCATAGTCCATGTTGCTTCCATTCCTGTGCTTTTTCTAACCTTGGTCTCAACAACTTATACAAACCCTCCTCTTTCTCGCCAATTGGACTCCTGGAGCTCCACCTGGGGCCTGGCTGTGGATCACTGCATCTGGTTCCCTCAGTCATTGGATGAGGTGTTTGGCCATCCTATCACCAGAGTAGGTCATTTCAGGCTGTCTCTTGACCATTGCCAGTAGTCTATTGTGGAGGTATCCTTGTGGATTTCTGTGGACCTCTCTAGCACTTTGCTTCTTCTTATTCTCATGTGGTCTCCATTTACCATGGACTCTTGTTCCTTGTTCTCCCCCTCTGTTCTTGATCCAGCTGGGATCTCCCGCTCCCCCAAGCTCATTTTCCCTCGACCCTTGCCCTTCATTACCCCCACTCACGTCCAGGTTGTCCATGTAGTTCTCATCCATTTCTCTGTCATTGGGCGATCCCTGTGTCTTTCCCGGGGTCCTGCTCTCTAGGTAGCCTCCCTGGAGTTGTGAGTATCAGTCCAGTCATCCCTGCTTTACATCTAGTATCCTCCTGTGAGTGAATACAGACCATGTTTGTCTTTCTGAGTCTGGGTTACCTCACCACAAGGGTACTTGCTCAGCTATGTTCATATCAGCAGTTGTTCTCTCTTTTTGTTTCCCTATCTCAGGTAGCAATTCCTGAGTTATGCACACTGTGCTTGTGACATAGACACGGACACTTGCTCAAGGGAACGTATAAGGCTTCCTTCACAACAAGTGTGCAAGACCAACATAGAAAGAGACATTTATCATGTTAAGTTCACATATTCTAAAGACCCTGGAATCCCATAGAGAGAAAAAAGAACTCTGCCAGTTCAGGCAAAGAATAAAGTGCTTCCTGAAGCAAGAACAAACAAAGCCAGCAGAAACATTTTGAGAAGCATTGCTCTGTTGTGTTTAGAACTGTTTAGGTGAGTTTTAAAGCCAATTATTACTACAGAGAGAATCTAGCTTGGGTTTTTATGACTTACAGATATCAGAACAAACATAAGCTGTTCTCCTCTTACTGTGTCTAAAAGTGTTCCATAGACACTACAAAGCTCTTAAGTTAGTTCTAGACAATGTGAGAACATAAAATGATCAACATTTTTACTGTGTATAATATAATTTAAAATATGATCCAGAAAATAATGTTATAATTATAAACATTTTGTTGTTCTGTATTTACTTTCAGTTGTAATAAGTTGTACTTAGGTTTATATGTGCTTATGTTTTGTTTCCTATTTTTAAACATTAGTCAATGTCATATCAAATCATATGTCTAAAACATATTTGACATGTAAAAAAGTATATAAATCCTACCTCCATATACACATAATCTTCTCTCCCACATCCAAATAAATGGCAGGTTTATCTAGTTGTGGTATAGATTTACAGATATTTGTTACTGTATGCAACACAGATGTTAATATGCTCCCATTCTACCTTTATTGAGCAGACAGATGAGTTTATATGCCCATCTTCCCCTTATTTTCTGAATGAAACATCTAGGATATTAGCACCAAAATTCACATAGATACAACAGCATAATCCCCTTGCCTCTAGACAAATCTGCATAGCTGTTTAACAGACATGGATATGTTTATCACGTCAACATATTCATATAATATCTACCTGGTTTTCCCCCAAGCTTATTCTATCTCTAGTTGACTTTGTTTCCACCCCTGATAACTCTCCTCTATCTGTTCAGATATAATATTGACATTTGCCTTTTCTTTCTCTCTCTCCTATATTCGTTCCAAAAACAGATCCCTTTGGTTTGGCTTCTGAGTATACCACGATGTGGTCTTCTACTCTTTGCCATCCAACACACATTTATAAAAATGTGGCTCTTCCTCGGTTTTCTACATTACTGTAATTTTTTTTACCGGAATTTTTCCTGTGTCTGATTCCCTGAAGTTTCTTCTTGATACCACAGCCAAAGTATTTAACATCATTCTGAAGATGCTACGTAGTTGTGCTGCCTATTTTTTCTCACACCTTTTATTCCTTCAGATCCAATCTTTTGTATTCTCGTTTTGATCTAATGTGTAAACAAGTTATTGCCTCAAAGCCTTTTGCATAGAGTTCTATTACTGATGATCAAGGTCTTGACCAATTGATTGCAGAGTTTTGGCCTCTTATTGAAAGAACTGAAAGCTTACACAGATTATAAATATAGCTGAAAATTTTCACTCAAGTAAAGGAACAGAATACACTGAAGAGATAAAGATTTCCAAGGACTTTGGGGCTTTATTTTATGGGGTTCGAGATATGAAGGGTTTGGTAAATTAAGAAGAGCAGTGAGAGTAGTTCTCTTCTTTGACTGATATATTGCTTCCTATACTTAATTTTACTACTGTTCATGTCGTTTCCCATAATGAATCTGATTTTTATACATGGGCATATGACAATAAATAGGGAATTCTTAGATGTTTACTTGAGGACATTGTTTTAATAGTCACACATTGTTCCATTTTCTTCAATACCCATATATAAGTAGAATATGATTTACTGGGATCTAAGATGTTTTGTTTTATTTATTCTTAATTGATTTAATTTTTAAAATGTATTTATCATTTATGTATTTATTTATTTATTTATTCTTTTCTATTTAGTGCATCCCAACTGCTACCTCCCCTCCCTCCCCTTCTCCAAACCCTTAAGTACCCTCTACCAAACATCCATTGCTCCTCCATTTCCCTTCAGAAAAGAGCAGACCTCTCAGGATATCAACAGAACTCAGCATAATGTGATGTAATAAGACTGAGCATATACCCTCATACCAAGGATGTACAAAGCAACCTAGTAGGAGGAAATAGTTTCCACAAGTAGGCAAAGCAATCAGAGTTCCTCCATTCCCATTTTTAGGAGTCCAACAAAAACCCCAAGCTAAAGACCTACAGCAAGTATGCAGAGGATGTGGTGCAGAGCCATGCAGGATCTGTGGTTGCTGATTCAGTCTCTGTGAGGCCCTACAAGCCCTGATTAGTTGATTCTGTGGGCTGTATTCTCCTGGTGTCCCTGACCCCCTCTGGCTCCTACAATCATTCCTTCTCCCCCTACCTTAAGCAGAGTTCCCCAAGATCCACCTAATATTTAGCTGTGACTAGCCCAATCACCTCTCTGATGACAATTATGCCAGGTACTGAACCTATAACAAAATATCATTAGGAATTATTTCATTGACTTTTTTGTCAGTTGTGTTTGGTTCTACCCTAGGTCTCTGAACAATCTGTTTTCCAGATCCTGGTCATCTAGGCAGTGTTGTGCATGGGCTCCCTCTTGCTGAGAGGACCTCAGAATCTACATCAAGATCCAGCGATGCCAGTCTTGGGCATATACCCAAAAGATGCTCCATTCTACCACAAGGACATGTGTTCAACTCTGTTCATGGTAGCTTATTCATAATATAGAAACAATCTAGATGTCCATCAACCAAAGAATGGATAAAGAAAATATGGTATATTGACACAATGGTGTATTATTGAGCTGTTAGAAAAAGATTGCCTCTTGAAATTTACATGCAAATGGATGGAACTAGAAAAAACCATCCTGAGCCAGATAACCCAGACTCCAAAAGATAAACATGATAGATACTCACTTTTCAGTGGATGTTAGTTGTTAAATAAAGAATAATCATAGTACAATCCACAGATCCAGAGACATTACATAAAAAAGAGAGGTCTAAGAGAGACACATGGATCTCCTTGAGAAGCAGAAATAGAATAGATTTTGTGGATGGACTAGAGGGCAGGTGGGGATGGAACAAGAGGAATTAGGAGGGAAAGGGAGAGATAGAGGGAAAGGGAATAGGGAGAGGTGACTGAAATTGGTGAGAATTTAGGAGGCAATATGGAAACCTAGTGCAGTAGAAACTTCCCATAACCTATGAGGTTTACTCTAGTGAGGACTCCTAGTAATGGAGCCTTAGTAAGCCATCTTCTGTAATTAGCCTAGACTTCCAACACAATCACAAAATTTATAACACACAACCTGTTGTGCCAGCAAGATGTGCTGGCTCAGATCTTGTAGATGTGCCTAACCAATGACTGGTCAATGATCTAAGTTTGATGGTTATCAAAGAGAGGATAAATTAATTTCATTTTTTAGAGAGCAGTATCATGTAACTTGAAGAACATTTAGGTCCTAATGTTGCCAGTTACATTTTTCAGAAAGAGCTCAGTGCACAGTCCCAATCAAGTGAAGTCTGTAGTTGGGAGTTATCCTGTGTCCCAGCAGTCCGCAGCCACTCAGACCCAAATAAACATATGGAGGCTTATATTAATTACAAACTGCATGGCTATTAGCTCAGACTTATTACTGACTAGCTCTTACACTTAAATTAACTCATAATTCTTATCTATGTTTAGCCATGCAGCCCGGTACCTTTTCTCAGTTCTGCCTTGTCATTTTGCTTTCTCTGTTTCTAGCTGGTGACTCCTCACTCTATCCTTCCTCTTCCTGGCATTCTCCTCATCTGCTTGCCCACCTGTACTTTCTGCCTGGCTACTGGTCAATCAGCATTTTATTTATCAACCAATCAGAGCAATACATATTCACAGCATACAGAATGATATCCCACAGCACTTCCCCTTTTCTGCCTAATCAAAAAGAAAGGTTTTAATTTTACCATAGTAAAATTACATATAATAGTACAGTTATCAAGCAAGAATTACAGTTTCAATATCTAGTCTATTTATATTTGGCAAAATTAAAGAAAATATTCTATCTAAACTTTATTTGTGAGCCTAAAGTTTCATATCTAATTTTTCTTTTATCATATCCAAGGAAAATTATAACTATCTAGTCTTCAACTACATCAAAGACCCCAGAAGGAAATAACATTACCTAAGTAAACAGGAAATGCATTGTAAGTAACTTCCAAGATTCTGGAAATGACAGAGACAGTTGCCTACCTAGACAGTCATCCAAGGTTCCTCTGCAACATTGGGGCATCTATCTTCAACCTCTAGGCCTAGAGTCTCTAATTCACTTCTCTCTGTGTCCTGTAGAATGTCTTGCAGTTTGTTCTGTGAAGCAGGAACCTGAAGGACCATTTTGCCTTGCAAAGTTCAGTGGTCACCTTCCTACAGGTCCTGCATGTCCAATTGATACAACATTTTATCTAGCAGTCCAGGCAAGAACAGTTTCTTGCCCAAATGACTAACTTTTGACATGAAGAAGATAAACTCCATATGGAATGTCTTTGGTGCCCATCATCTTCCTTGAAGTATTGGTGCTGCCAGAATCAGACAGGTCTCAGTGTCCAGAAAAGTCTAAGTTTTTAAAACATTTGAAATGCCATATTCTGTAGGTATTTGAAGCATTTGAAGATTACCAATCTGATTTAATTATATCTATGTGTACCTAGAAAACTTAACTAAAATGACTATAAGTTTGACTATCATAGAAGACTAGTTATTAATTTGTATTTCTCAACTATACACTACAATTTCAAATGAGTTGCACAAACAAAATACTTTAAACAAGAGTAGAAATATACATACAGTATAACAAAATTAACTTTAAATTTGTATCAATAAACTAAAATCTATAGCAATGTAAAACATTTTTAAACAATTTTTTGCTCTTTAAATGTATTGTTCAGTAATCTACTCTTTTATTCTACCATATCTATATCCTATATTTCTATATCACATCCCCCTTTCTTCTTCTAGAAAGAGATTGACTATGACCAATAACAATTTGTAACCAACAACCTAAACAAAGACAAATATCCATAATCCATTTTTGGAAATGTGGATGCAGTGTTCTAGGCTACTTCCTGCTGATAGGGGGTGCTTGTAGTCTTATGGAGTCCCTGAGAAAATTCAAGATAATGGTCAAGTCCTGGGAAGACTGGCTATAACCTTTGTTGATAGGTAGCATCTGTTAAGGTTAAGGAGGTTTGGCTTGATCAAATCTTATCCATGTTAACCTGGAACAAATCCATAGATTCTCATCTTCTGTGGAAACAACAGCAGAACCTCTTTTCCAATGCAACATATCCTTAGACATAAATTTTGAAGTTAAGATAACTTTAAAATATACATATTGGTTTAACTCAGCAGCCTTTACCTTCAAATGTCTTCTGCAGTTAAAAATCCCAAAGACAATATAATCTAGACTCTGTGTGATTTCCATCTTTTCATGGCTTATTTTTTATATTACTTTTACTGTCTCTTCAAGAAGTTTATTTTTTAAAACTACCTATTTCTTTATATAACTTTCTCCCTTCCTTTTCTTTTTTTCTTCCAAAAATGTCTATGTACATTTATATACACATTGTAAACTGTTTAGGGTTTTATTTCATCTGAATCTATTTCATTGTGAATCTATAATCCTTCTCTGACCAAGAGAGATTTTAAACTGCTGAACTGCTTGGCTAGAGCCAAAGCCTTGGCTGCTGACTCCACTTACCTCAGCTTCTGAAGATGGTGGTAATATGCCTACCGCCAACTCCTGGAATCAGTGTGTCCATGTGTCCAAGAAGCAGCATGTTGCCCAGAAACCTTTTTATTTATTTATTTATTTTTGTCTGTACTAGCAAAAGCTAAATCTACCATGCAGCATGCTGCACAGCTGCGCAACACCACTCTGTACCACTGTGGGAATTCGCCATGCTGCTTAGCTCAAGCTCGCATGCTATGAACCTGCCATAGTGTAGCTCACCTTCACATGCCATGGCATCTCTGTACCTTGGTGTCTCTGTATCTCAGAACACATGAGACATGAAGTAGAAAGCTGTTTTCTTTTCTCCATTATTGTGTGTTTAGAAGCCCTTTTAAACTCTTTTAGACCTCATGGGTTGAGTATTATTCTTTCCAAGTCTGTGAAGAATGATGTTGGGATTTTGGTGGGAACTGCATTGAATCTATAGATTGCTTTTGCTAAGATTGCCATTTTTACTATGTTAACCCTCCTATCAATGAGCATGGATGTGGTGATATTGTGTCCCCCAATATATTGTGCACCCTAATAAATTTATCTGGCATCCGAGAACAGAACAGCCACTAGACAGACATAGAGGCCACAAAATGGTGGCACACACCTTTAATCCTATCACTTGGGAGGCAGAGATCCATCCTGATCTCTGTGCGTTCAAGGCCACACTGGAAACTGCCAGGCATGGTGACACACGCCTTTAATCTCAGGAAATGATGGCAGGAAGCAGAAAGGTATATAAGGCATGAGGACCAGAAACTAGACTTATTAAGCTTTTAGGCTTTTAGCAGCAGTTCAGCTGAGATTGATTCAGGTGAGGACTCAGAGGCTTCTAGTTTGAGGAAAGAATCAGCTGAGAAGTTGGCAATGTGAGGTGGCTGTGGCTTGTTCTGTTTCTCTGATCTTTCAGCATTCACCCCAATACCTGGCTCCTGGTTTGTTTTATTAATAAGACCTTTTAGAAATTCACCTACACATGGGGTCACTTATGTATACTATCATATCATCTGCAGATAGGAAAGTTTGACTTCTTCCTTTCCAATTTTTATCCCCTTGATCTTCTTTTGTTTTCTTATTGCTCTAGCTAGGACTTAGAGTACTATATTGAATAAATATGTGCAGAGTGGACAACCTTGGTGCCTGAACTGACCTACTCTAGTAAGTAGATTGGTGAATACCCTAATTGTCATCATAGAGACTCCATACAGTAACTGATAGAAGTAGAGACAGAGATCCACAGCTAACCACCAAGCTGAGCTCCAAGAGTCCAGTCAAAGAGAGAGAAGAGGGATTTTATGAGCAAGGAGTATGAAGATCATGATGAGAAAACCTACAGAGACAACCAAACCAAAGTATTGGGAACCCATGAACTGTGGACTAATAGCTGTGGAGCCTCCATGGGACTGGACTAGGCCCTCTGTATAGGTGAGACAGTTGTTTAGCTTGATGTGTTTAAGGGGCCCCTGTCAGTGGGATCATGATCCATCTCTGGTGCATGAGTAGGCCGTTTGGAACCCAGTACCTATGGTGGAACACCTTACACAGCCTTGGTTTAGGGGGAGGGACTTGGACCTGCTTCAGTTGAATGTACCAGGATCTGCTGACTCCCCATGGGAGTACTTGCCTGGGAGGAGGTGGGAATGAGGGGTGGGTTGGGAGAGAAGGCTGGGGGTGGCAGGAGGAGGGAGGAGAGGGGCATCTGTGGTTGGTATGTAAAATTCACAGAAAATTTCTTAATAATAAAAAAAAAGAAAAAAAAGAGGTTCCACGGACATTGTGTCACTTCACAGCAATAGAAACAGTGACTGTGACACCCACTTTGGTGCAAATGGAATAATGGAAAACTGGTGGATCCCAGAAGACCATCTAGAACAGTGAGTAATAGCCCCTGTACTCTTCAGCATACCCAAGGATTAATAGCCACCAGGGAGCTTGAAAACTAAAGTCCTGATCTATATCCTTCTGCTCATATATCTGTTGGTCCCTCTCCATGCATACTGGCCTGCCTCAGTCTGAAGGAGGAAAGGCCATTTGCTGGAGAAGTTCTTAAACACACACTATCCCAAGGAAACTGGGCAGAATGGAAAGAATAAAATGTCTATTAAGAAAGGAAGTAGTTCCCAACACTCGGGAGACAGAGGCAGGTGGATCTCTGTGAGTTCGAGTCCAGCCTGGCCTCCAAAGCAAGTTCCAGGAAAGGCTCAAAGCTACACAGAGAAACCCTGTCTTGAAAAAAAACAAACAAAAAAAAAGAAAGGAAGTAGTAACTGTTCAACATAAGAAGGATGTTAATGATGCTCCTGATATATCAGTGAATTCCTTCTTCTTTGTTTCTTGTCTTTCTTCTAGTATCCATTAATTTTGTATCAATTACCTTTTATTAATTATCATATTAGGATTCATTGTTGTCCACAGAGGACATTGATAAGGTTAAAGTAAAGAAACTGATATTTTGCCGACATAGCTGGCAAAATATATGTAGAGGAAAGGCTACAACTTGATGACTTATAAACAACAGAGAATTGTTTCTCCTTGTTTTGTAGGACAGGAAATATGAGTAGTGGGGCTTGCAACATGGTGTCTGCTGAGCTACTGCTTTCAGGTCCTGACATGACCCTTCTTGCAGAATCATCAGATATATGAAATCCCTTGAGCCCATTATAAAATATCTGATTCCATTCATAACACCTTTTTTCCTTATGACTGACATACCTCTAAAAGGCCAGTATCCATGGAAAGAAAGGTTTGATTTATGAACTTTTAGGGGGCATAGAAATTCAGATCATAGCAATAAATAAATATCATAATGAGTGAACATCACATGCTAAATTTCCCCTGTACTAGAAGAGAGGTTGCTTGAAAATAAGCAATGGTGTTTAGTTCCTAGTTGGAATTCATCTGTTTCTTTCACTACAGTTAAATTGTGTCCATAGTTTCTGCAGCTGTTCTCTACTGGAATGCCACAGATGAGGGTAGCCTGGCCATTGATTCTGCCTAACAACTTCATCTTCCTTTGTAATTAGCAAATTAATCTGGATTTCCCCCCCACCATTTTCGTTTGTTTGTTGTTTTCTAGAAATGACAGAAGAACAAGTAAACAAATGAAATCTTTCAGGTCCTCCATTTTGACTCATTTATGACTGGTCCATTTGGCTAATTTTATATTATCATAGAAAAAAATGTTGAGGCATAGAAAGTATGTCTGTTCATGATGCACACATATGCCAGTATCCACAGAAAGGAACACATGTAGAATGTATATGATTATTAACACAATTACTATTACCCAACATTTCCTGGGAAGATATAAAGATATTTCTATTCCCAACAGAGATAGAATGAGTATGAACAATAAATCAAAAGTATTACATCCAAGATCAGTTTGATGAGCCAATGAGTTTATGGTGTTTCTTTCAGAAACCTGGAATAATTACATTGAAGGCAGTTTGATAACATGTGCATCTAGTAAAACAGTTGAAGTAGGTTCTCTTCTAGTGCCTATTTGCTCCCCAAATACAGGTTACTGGTCATATTTACTGAATTCTCTCCTGTGGAATGGGCCTTAAAATCAAAAGGTGATGGATTATTCCCAATCATGCCCCAATTCATGCAATCATACCATTCATACCACAATTATAGTAAAGGGTGCATTGTGCCAAATGAATGCCTTTATATTTCCCAGTGTTCGGAGATGGTTTAGACTTAGTGGCTTTGGTCATCCAGGGTAATAAATAGTGTCTTCCTATGTTATGAAAGCAAGATAACATAGAGCAAGCTTACAGGTTGATCCCACCTGAATTTCTCCCTGTCCTGTGACCAGAGTGCATGTTGATTTAAGCAATAATCCTACCACCAAGTTCTCCCATCTTTCTAGTTTTCTGCTTTCTATGGGCACTCCAAGTTAAACATGCAAATCTATGTATCTGAGTCTAAGATCCACACATGAGTCAGAACATATGGCATTTTCCTTTATGGGTCTTTATTACCTCCCTATGTATAATTTTTCCAACACTATTCATTTATCTAAAACTTTTATAACAACATCGTTCAATACAGGAGAACAAAATTCCATTGCATAGAAGTACTACATTTTTGTTATCCAATGTTCAGCTAATGGGTGTTTATGCTGATTCCATTTAGTAGCCATTGTGAATACAGCAAGGATGAACACAGACAAACCAGTTTCTTAGTAGTGAGTTGGAATTCTTTGGTATATTTCCAGGAGTAGTATAACTAGATTATATGGAAGTTCTATTTTTAGTTTTTTAAAAATAGAACCATCTACACTGATTTCCATAGTGTCTGCCCCAGTTTTCACTGTCCCCAGAATTGAATATAGGCTCCCTTTTATAACCTTGATAGAATTTGTTGTCATTTGTGTTTTAGATATTTGCCATTCCGACTAAGGTAAGATGGAATCTTATGGAAGTTTTAATTTATATTTTAGATAGCTAAAAATGTTGTTATTGGGAAATACATACTGATTCTTGTAATTTACTTGATTTTATAGTATTGGTGATTTCTTAGTCCTCTTTTGCTTAACAATTATTTTACTTTCCCTGTGTGGCCTTTTGGGTATGATTTTCTTTTCATTCTAAAGTAGTCTCTCCCATATCGTCTGTATGTATGGATTAATGATTACAAATTCCTCTAGTCTTCTTTTATACTGAAAAGTTGTGATTTCTACTTAAATTATAAGAGATAACTTTGTTTGTCTGATGGGCCTTACTTTATTTATTACTTGGATTTTCTCTCCTAAACTTTTAATATCCTCTATTCATCTCTACCTTAAATATTTTTGCTATAACATGATGAATGGGGTGTCTTTCTTTTTAATCTTTCCTATTATTTTTTTAGAAATGTTCAGTGTTCTGTGTTCCTCTTGTGTCAGTCTGGGCTATAATTTTATAGATTTGAAAAAATATCTTCCATTATTTTCTTAAAAATATTTTCTCTACCCTTGGTATGAAGTTCTTCTCTGTTCATAAGTCCTAAATTTTGTCTTTTCCATGTGTTATTCATTCCATTAATTATAAACAATCATTGATTTTTGACAGAATAATACAATTCTTCTCCCTGTCTTCAAACTCTTATATTCCATCTTCTATTGGTTAGACTTTCCACTGTTTTATATATATGTGTATACTATATATATATATATATACTATATATATATACTATATATATATAAATTTAAGCAATTGTGCTTTTCATATCTATCATCAGTGTGCTTTGATTTTTATTCAGCATTTATATATCTTCATTACATTTCATTTACATCATGAATTTACTTATTTCATGCAACTATGTGTATTGTCATCTCTTAAAAGATATTTGCTTCCCATTTCATTTGTTTGAACATAGCTATAAGCATTATTCTGAATTCTACCTGTAAATTTTTTCTGGATACATTGTGAAAGTGAGCAATTACTATGAAATTTATAAATTTGTTGACTAGTTGTCTGATTTTCATGGTTTTTTGTTTGTTTGTTTGTTTTGTTTTGCTTTGTTTTGTTTTTTGGCTAGGATGTGCCTGTGTTTGGTTATATTATTGCTTACATTGTTTATTTAAAAAGATTTTCCCCCACAATTTGCAACACCAGAGAGAGCAGGACCTGCACTTCATTTGGGCAGCACAATAGAGCCAGCTCTGTTGGCATAGGTGTGGTTGAGCCAACACTGTAGTGAGCAAGGGAGAGCTGTCCCCATTACTCATCTATCTTGAGGGGGCATGAGCAGGGCAAGTTGCCCTCCCCTCCCCCACCCATCAACACCTGAGGCAGGTGGGAGAGGTAGCTCTGTGGTCATAAGATCTGGAGAGCTGTCCCTGCCCCTAACCAGCTGCAACACTTGGGAGAGCAGGCCCTGCACCTCACCTGGGCAACATAAAGACAAAACTGTTGGGGGAGATGTAGGTGAATTTGCCCTGAAGTAGTGAGCATGGAAGACACAGCCCCACTTCTAATCTGCCATATGGCAGTATGGAATTCAGAGAGGTGTCCTTCCCCCTCTATGAATGCCTGAGGCAGGAAAGAGAGCTGACCCTGTGGTCATAATTGCATGAAAGCTGCCCCTGACCCCTACAGATGCAACATTCAGAGATCAACCACTGTATCTTATCAGGGCAGCATAATGAAGATAACTTGTTAGTAGAGGTGTGAGTGAGCCAGCCCCCAAGCTGTGAGCATGGGAGAACTGTCCTCATTACTCATCTGTGTTGTGGCAGCATAGGCAGGGGGAGTTGACCTGTTGTCACCCTACCCATCATTGCCTGAGAAAGGTGGGAAAACTGGCCCTGAGGTCACAAGAGTGGGAGAGCTGTCTTCGCCCCCCAGCATTTGCAAAACTTGGGAGAGCAGGCTGTGCTCCTCACCTGGGTAACATCATAGAACCAACCCTGATAGTGGAGGTGCGGGTGAACCAGACCTGAAGTTGTAAGCCTGTGACAGCTATCCCTACTACTCATCTGTCATGCAGCAGTATGGGTGGGTGAGAGATGTCCCTCTTTTACCTCCACCCCTTACCACCTGCAACAGAAGAGAGAGCTGACTTTCCCTCTAACCAACTGCAACACTCAGGAAAGCAGGCTCTGCTCTTTGCCTAGACAACAAAGCAGAGCTGGCCTGGTGGTTAGAGGTGAGGGTAACCCAGCCCTGATATTATGAGCAAGTGAGAGCTGTCTCCATTACTCATCTGAAATGTGGCCACATGGGTAGATAAGAGATGCCCTACCCCCAACCCCACTCATCAATGCCTGAGACAGGTGCAGGAGCTGGCCATTGGGCCATGAGAGTATGAAGGCTGTCCCTGTCCCTCACAAGCTGCAGCACTCAGGAGAGTAGGCCCTGCACCTCACTAGGGCAGCAAAATATAATTAACCCTGTTAGTGGAGGTGTGGGTGAGCCAGTACTGAAATTGTGAGCATGGTGGAGCTGACCCTGATGGTGTAGGTATGGAAGAACAAACCTTGAGGGTGTAAAAGCAGAAGAACTGGCCCCACCACTCACTCATTGCTGCAAGAAGTGAATTATATAGGACAATGCAGGAGAGCTCACCCTGGTGGTGAGGACAGTGGAGAACTGGCAGGTGGACCAGTCTTGCAGCTGCCCAGGCCCAGAACAAGGTTTATGACTTGGCCTAACCCAACATTCACTCCCTCAGTGATTTGTTGGAGCACATTGAGGAACCTGATCCACAAACCCAAAGCTGCAGGATCTCCACAACACAGGGCAACAACAGGATATCCAAGAAGAGACCTAATGAGGGCCCAATATTGATAGTATAGTAGAAACCAGAGGCCTTGAACCAGACCAACAACTCTTTGCAGTGAACACTTGCAAGTAAAGACATATGGACAAAGTGGTTTACTGCATGACTCACTGTGTCACATTGCATTTTCCATGACGAGATTTTTAATTTTGTCCATTTTTTTTCTTTTCTTTTTTATTTTTTCTCTTAAATTTTGTTTTGTTTGAGGGCGGAGCGGGGGGAAAGGTGTATTTGAAGGAATGGATAAAGGAATGGGATCAAAATAAATGATTTAAAAGACACATACAATATGTGAAAAGAAAAAAGAACAGTGAAAAGTATTTCATATTATTATTTTATTTTATGTTTATGGGTGCTTTTCACAGCTTGGGGGCTGGCTCACTCACACCTCCATTAACAGGTTTAGCTTTATTGTGCTGCCCTGATGAGATACAGTGACTGATTTCTGAGTGATATATATCTGTCCACCATGTATTCTCTGGTGCCCATGCCAGAAGAGTTCATTAGATCCCTAAGATCTGGAGTTACAGATAGTTGTGAGATACAATATGAGTGCTAGGAATTTAACTCCAGTGTTTTTAATCTCTGAGCTATCTCCAACCCTTGTTGGTTAAATACTATGTTTTTTTTTTTTTTTTAATACAGGTGACATCAACTCTTTCTATGAAATGGTTAGCAATTTTCAGGAGAGATTAGGTTAAAGTGGAGTTGTGGTGATGTTTTCCTCTTTTAAACTTATGCCCTAGGCACATTGTTCTATTTACAGTCTGTCCTTGTGGGTTGTGTCCTATCTGCAACAACAGTCATTACCGAATATTTAACCTACTCTCATAATGAGTAGTATTTCACTGTAAAGCAGACATTTATTGAGAGTATATGTTCTAGATAAATGGCCCTTGATAACACACTATTTATGGTGAAAAGGAATAGTAAGAAAAGAAAATTAAATAAGCAATCTTTGTGGGACTAGAGATTAGTATTGATATTGAGATGGGGAAATAATTAGGTGTGTGAATGATAGAGGCAAAGAAAAAAAGTAAGGGAGATGTAGGAGTTTGGATTGATGGTAAAATAAAAAGAGGGGGGAAAAGACAGGCATTCATATATTATAAGCCAGTTTTGCCTTTAGGATTTGGGAGTGGTAAAGTTAAAAGAACGACTTGGTGGGTGGGTGGTAAAATTTGTGAATAATTTGGGCAGTGCAAACCCATTATATTGATATTGGATATTATATGGATATGGAAGGAATAGCTCTATGGTCAGAGGGAGTTTTGTGTAGTCATGAGATAATGAGACAGCTAGTCTATATGCTGTTTTTGGTTGAGCTGTGACACACTGTGGGATAATGCTTTTGTACACTGGTTTAATAAAACACTGATTGGCCAGTAGCCAGGCAGGGACTATAGACAGGGTAAGCAGACTGAAGGAATGCTGGGAAGAGGAAAAGCAGAGTCAGGAGTTACCAGCCAGTCACAGAGGAAGCAAGATGACAAGGCAGAACTGAGAAAAGGTACTAAGCCACAGGGCTAACCATAGACAAGAATTATGGGTTAATTTAAGTGTAATAGTGAGTCAGTAATAAGCCTGAGCTAATGGCCATGCAATTTGTAATTAACATAAGTTTCTGTGTGTTCACTTGGGTCTGAGCAGTCATAGGACCAGGCAGGACACAGATAAACTTCCAGCTACGGTGACACATCCTCTTTAGTTGCCTCCTAGATCCAGTCCCAGCCATGCACTCTTGATTTTCACTATTCTTGCTCTTCTCTTGAGGATTTCCAACTCCACTTTTATGTAAAGCATTCTGTGGAACTAATTATTTCTGGTCATAAAGCAGGAGTAGGTGAGACAAACTCCACCCAGTCATGCTTGCTATGAGCCAGTAGGTTTGGCAGCAGAGGGTTGCTGTGTTGGGGCCAAAGTAGTTCAGAGCATGTGCTTAGTACCCAGTATTTCTTATTTTCCCACTGATGTGTTGATTGTGATTCTGATGGTAGTTGCTGTAGATGCCTCTGTAAAAGCATCATCAACAGATTTTTTTGTAGAATTTCTGAAGATTTCTAATTTACACTCAATTACCTGAGTCTGCCGCAGTCTTTCAGATTGTGCAGCCGCATCAGCCATGCCACTGGCTGAAGTCACAACAGGTCTGGGTCAGATGGTAGCAGACATAATTAGGACATTGATTAAGTAGATTTTGTGGCCTACAGAAACAGCTGATGGAATGATAAAATATTCCTATTCCCCTTGTGTCCCTAAGTATAAATAGGCGAATCATATTTGCAATTCTCTTCAAGGAACACTCCTAATTTATTTATAGTTCAAACTATGAAGTTGAAAGAAATAGTGTATCTATCAATTTGCTACATAATTTATTTGTTCATATATATTCATATAATCTTTTGTATGCTCATCTCTTTAGAGATGAAAGAGGAAAAATATTTCATGTATAGTTGAGGAAATTTCTGATTAAATGAGTACCAACCATGCCGAACACAAATACACTTTCCAAATAAGCAGAAGTAATGTATTTTCATCTGAAGTAGCTAATTTTTTTCAAATAATGCAATGTATAATCATGGACTAAAGGCAAAAAGCAAAAAGGTGCTCGCAGAGCAGTGTCCCAATGGGATGATAGTTGTTAGCACATATAGCTTGTCTGAGATACAATTGCATTTCTATCCAATAAATTCACCAAGCATTTCTATCTAATTTAAAATTCTCATATTTTAGAATTTTGGAACACAATGAAGCAAATTAAATAGAATGAATAATTTCACTTGCAGTATATGTCTATAAAGAATCAATACCCCCCCCCTTGCCATTTTATTCTTGTATCTTTACATCCAAGGAAATCCTCAGTGATTTTCTTGTGCTTTGCATTTATTTTCCAGTTACAACCACTGGATCCAGCAACTATTACAAAGTTCCTTATACACCTTGTTATTACAAATTTTATTTCCAATATTTCACTGATTTTTAAAAGACACATATCTATATATTGAGTATTATTTTCAGGTTTTTAATGTAAGTGTGCAATACCATGTTTTTTGTATTAAAACAAAGTTAATAATTTCATTGAATTTATAAAAGAGGGAAGTCATCCATTTAGTAATGGATCTTAGTATTCTCAAGAGATTTTAATTAACCAGTCTTAAGCCATTTTGCATTTTGATTATATGAAGAATACTTAGTATTGAACTGTGCAATGTTCACTGAAGGTGTCAACTTCACAGTAGAACAGCTAGGCCAATGTTTCCACCTCATAATCTAAAGTTAAACTTTGCATTTAAAACATTATCTACTGTATTTCCTTAACAATGTTCTAATTACTGATTCACATGCTATCCATAATAACTTAGTTTTGAAACCTCATGAAGAGCATTTGGAATGTGACTACCAGTGTTATTTTAAAGGAATTGAACATTTGCTGTAGTTTTCAGAGCAATAAACTATAATTGTGTAGTACATTTTCCAGTGGACTATAGTGAGTTTATTTTTCTTCTTTGGGCCTATAAGATTTGGGAGAGGGTGTTATACATAAATGTTATAAATGCAATAACATTTATATTATTTTCATGTTAAAATTTTTATAATAGTTTTTATGAAGATGTGAAATACAAATAATAAAGAAAACTCCAATACAAATTCAAATATAAATGGGTTACTTTTATGAAATTTTCTTCTTTACTATTTATTTTTTATTTTTAAGATTATATTTACACAATTTTCTTCTTCTCTTTCTTCTCTCCAAACCATCCTTCTTATATACACCCTTTGCTTTCAAATTCATGATATCTTATATTTTTCATTATTTGTTTTATATATATTTATAAGTATGAATATGTAAAACAAATTTCTAAATATAGCCTGTTTGGTCTGTGTAATATTATTTATATACATGTTTTCAGAGCTGATTATTTGGTATTGAATAATCAATTTATGTGTTTTTTCTTGAAGAAGACTATTTCTCACAATCTCAGCATTCCTTAGGCACCTGTAGTTTTTCAGGTTGGGTTGAGGCTTCATGTTCTTTCTATGTACTTTTTGATGTCTACTGTTTTGGATATACTTACCAAAAAAAACACAAAAAACAAAAAACCCTGCACCTGAAGCTCTGAAACATTGCAAAAGAGGGGTATAAGGATTGCTACAGCCAGAGTTTGTATCTCTCCCTGTAACATCAGAAATGGCACTCAGAATGTCTCTCTAGTGAGGACATTTGAGTTTTTCCTGTGATTATTAATACTAAATACTAATATATGGATAATTACCTGACTTCTTCACTAGAAGATCTTTCATTCTTATTTTTTTATGCAGTCATCCTTATTCCTGTGTTCAATGATAACACATTCAGATAAGATGCTTGAATCAACCATGTAGTTACTAAATATGACTGTGTTCTTCAAAAATCACTAAATATAAACATTAACCATAAAATTAGAATAATAAAGGTAGCAAAATTATGTGAAGGATTCAGAATGTGAACACCAATAGGCACAGCTTTTGCTCAAAGACAGTAAATCAATAAGGGACAAGTTGGAACTTTTCTTTAGAAAAAAATCACACCAACGAAAAGCATTGATGAGATGTAATGTAATAAACATAAAATCAATCACACCTATGGAATTATCTTTCAAACAAAGCTATCATTGTATACAGAGCAAGTCTTCTGATATTGAGTGTTGAAGTTCTAGCAAATTTTTTATTGTTTTCTTGTGAAATTCTGAATTGTGGTGTAGAGCAACTTTCTTTTCCCTGATCTCAGACCTCGAATAGCTTTCTTTGAGATGACATGCAGCCACAACTTGAATGGGAAAATTAGAATATGAAAACACATGTGAAGGGAAGAGAGCTCTCAAAACATTTAACTAAGTCTGGGTGTCTAATTATAATGTGACATTTTCTATAGAGGTACAAGGTTTACTTACTTCAGATAATACATTGACTATAAGCCAAAGGAAAGATTTCTCCCCACCCCTAGATTAGTGAGCCAATAATCCTATAAGGGTTACTTATAAGAGTGCAAGTGAGTTGTTACTTACAGGAGAATGGATGACTCAAAGGCAGTAGCACTCTCCAAAATCTATACCAATATGAGTGAAGATTCACAAAACCTAAATTAAACAAACTTGTATTCTGAACACATTGTTTGATGCAGAAGAGGAGATTGATCTACTTTTCAGTCAATAAATAAATAAATTGCATTCATATCAAAGTTAATCATGGCAATAGATACCTTGGGTGTACACGCCTACAGGTTCATTGACATTTTGAAGCTATGCATGTTTTACCTAACTCTAGAACAATACTAGTTTTTATAAGTAAAAATTTATCAGGAGACATATATACTTTAAATTGTTTCCAAATCACCTGTGGCTACTCCTATATCAGAACTGAATATTTGGACAACTATAAAGCTTACAAAGCAGAGAGTCCTTATTATCTGACTCTATATGGAAACACATTCTGTCTTCTGTGCTATCTTGTTTAAGCATAAGTATTTTAAGATTATGGAAACTTCTGCTCACTAAATTATATTTCTTTGAGTAATGCATAATATGTTCTGTGCTGTTTATTTAGCACTAGTATCCTTTTCTACCAAATATATACACATTATAATCAAACATAACATCTTTTCAAAATATAATGTCCACCAGTTACAAAGAATAGAACTCTCTAATGTCTTCTGTAATTTGCAGTTAGTGTGAATTTTAATTTAATTTAATTTAATAATTTAATTATGTGGCAAAATATGTATGACAAATGTTCTTTTTGGTTGCTAGTATTGTTAATGTTTCTCTTTAAGATTTCTAAGTTATTGCTAATAGAGAAATTCAAACCTGATAGATTGGATTGCATTTCTAAATTATGTGAAAGCAATACTAGTCAGCAAAACATAAGAGTGTGGATGTGTTACTTATTTTATAAAGTGATAGGGAGACCTTAACTACTAGCACAAAGGAAACATGTAAATTAAGACTTTTACTGTGCTGTCAACATTGTGATTTTGTAAACTTTTGAACTGTTCCATTTGGGCAATACCAATGAATAGTTATTCTTGTGACAACAACCCCCCGCCCCCACCATCTCTACTTGAAGTCAGATTCCAAGCAGTTATATTTGTTTCTCCAACCAGATAGACCTAATGATAATCCCATGAAAATCATGAAGAGTCTCTTGCTCTTCAAAATAAGGACTGTATGGAAAGTTAAATGAAACAGTTCCATAATGAAGTTCAGGAGAAATAGAAAATGTTTCAAAGCTATAGCTATGTGGAGACATGTGACTTACGTAGTTCCACTAGAATGTTATCTATTTAGAAATAGATTATGAGAGCTGACATACTAAAAGACAGAGCTACTACTTAGAAGATGGATCTGAGATCTGTGTGCATGTGCTCTCTTAATATTGCCATTTAAAGTCAGCTATAAATAATAAGTTGATAGTGATCTCTGTGTTCTAATAAAAAAATACACAGCAAAAAGCTTGGATAGATTTTACTTGCAAGCTATTTGATGGCTGATAAACTTACAGACTTACCAAAACAATCTCAACTGTAGCAAAAGTTAAGCATGATGGTATCTGACAATGTAGTGGATAAAAACAATCTTTAAATTATACTTATTTTACCTTGCAATTTTTTCTACATTACAAACATATTACTGTTTTAGGTATGGTTTTATGATTAACATGTGACTATATCTATACACTGAAATAACCAAAGAACTTTCTCAACAGTGTTTATGAGTATGACTATAGGAAAAGTTTTAAGGTACTTGTAGACAAGTGCTCTAGGCAATAGAGAATCACTACATTTTTTTAATCAGTAAAGTAACCTAATCAAATTTGTTTTCAGAAAGATAATTTTGTGAGCTGTATTTTCATTATACTTAATTTCTTTACCAGAAATACAGCTATCATTTTCTTTTTAATTCAGAAGTTTTCTTAATTTGGTTTCTTATCTCTTTGACTATCTTGCTCTGCAAACATAATGATTCCTCATAGTTGCCCAAATTAAAGCTATAAAAAGCATTGGTATAACAGAAAGTAATGACACCAAAAATAATAAAGTATTTCAGTAATGATGAGATCTTGCCAACCCAAAATAATTTAGTGCAGTTTTGGTTTTGCTCAGATAAAATGTTGAAGCTTTTTGTGCAGATATTCTAAACCTCAAGTAAAGGAGGAAGGAACCAGATGTTAATATCCACTTACTACTAATAAGGAGATTTCAGGAAGACTAGTGTGGGGGTATTGTGTTCCCCAAAATATTGTGTATGCTAATAAACTTATCTGGGGTCAGAGAACAGGACAGCCACAATATGAAACAGAGGTTAGGCAATGGTAGCATACGCCTTTAATCCTAGCATTCCAGAGACAGAAATCCCTCTGGATCTCTGTGAGTTCAAGGCCACATTGGAAACCGCCAGGCATGGTGACCCACACCTTTAATCCCAGGGAGTGGTGGTAGAAAGCAGAAAGGTATATAAAGTGTGAGGAACAGAAACTAGAAGCATTTGGCCTGGTTAAGCATTTGGCCTGGAGAGGCATTTGGCCTGGAGAAACATTGGGCTGGTTAAGCATTCAGGCTTCTAGCAGCAGTTCAGCTGAGACCCATTCTGGATGAGGACTCAGAGGCCTCCAGTCTGAGGAAACAAGACCAGCTGAGGATCCGGCTAGGTGAGATAGCTGTGGCTTTTTCTGTCTCTCTGACCTTCCAGTGTTCACCCCAATAACTGGCTCAGGTTTGATTTTGTTAATAAGACTTTTAAAGATTCATGCTACAGACTAGCATAAGTTGTGCCATGATTTAATATAAGGGAGAAAATGCACTTTTAAAATTTATTTATTCCAGGAGGTTTTCATGTAAGGGCAGAATGCAGTTCTAAATAAATATATTAACAAAGACATGGGAACACTCATCATAATGAAATGAGAGTTGCAAGATGTGAAATAAACTCTTGATGGTTTTAAAACAACTGTACATTGTAGGAAATAATAAAGGGGGAAACACTATAGACATTCACTTGAAAAGACTTGATTTCACATAGAAAATATACAGTAAAATTAAACAAAGACCAAGCATTAAACAATTTCTAAAATAGATGACTTGTAGAAAAAGTAAACCAGAGTCTCAGCCAAAGTAGTAAAATTTTAATCCAGACAAGATGGGCACAGATATTTCTATCATGTCCATATGTACACCTTTTACTCTGGCCTTATTTGACACTCAGCCTTAGGCTTCTATGCTTGTCCTGGCAGTCACTGTACCAAATATTATGACATCAAAAATGTGTGACTGCTTCCTGTTATTCCTTTTGCTCATTGGCTCAATACCCTTCTACCATATTCTACATTTTTAGAATTCATAGTTGATATCAATACATTTTAAAGTCAATTATTTTTCAGAATATATTATTTACTTGAATCCATCATTAAAAAATTTACAGCCGGTAGTCGCTGGGCGTTGGTGGCGCACGCCTTTAATCCCAGCACTCGGGAGGCAGAGCCAGGTGGATCTCTGTGAGTTCGAGGCCAGCCTGGGCTACCAAGTGAGTTCCAGGAAAGGCGCAAAGCTACACAGAGAAACCCTGTCTCGAAAAACCAAAAAAAAAAAAAAAAAAAATTTACAAACACAACTGACTTTTGCCTTAAAAGAAAATTTGATAATTTTTTTAGAAATTAAATATTCATGAATACTGTTATTAGTATTTCCCTGTCAACAATTTTATGCTTTAAAAAATAGTCAAGTGGTAATGTTCAGATAAAGAGAAATGGAAGTGAGGGTGAGGAGATGGTTTAGCAGGTAAAGGTACTTGCCCCCAAGTCTGACAACCTGAATCCTTTCTCCAGACCCCATGTGATGAAACAAGAGAAAAAGACTCCCATATGTTGTTTTCTGACCTCCACATGTATCATTTGGCATGCACACATATATATGAATAAAAAATAAATTTAAAACTTAAAAAAGAAGATAGTAACTAATGATTTTAAAGCAATGTATCTGAAAAAAATTCCTTAACCCTGGGACTAAAGTGACATTGTAAATAAACAGAGAAAAATAATTATTTTGGTGGAAGAATGTTTTTGAGATTGTCTCATTATGTAATCTAAGATGGCTTCAAACTAATAGTGATTTTTAAATCCTTTTATGTCAGACTCCCAAGTGCTGAAATTACAGGTGTGACCCATCCATGGCAACTATCTGATAAGTAAATTAATATGACCTTGCTTTGTGTTCAGCTAGATAGTCTTTTAATGCTACTGTAGAGATGGTTGTCTATATTTGCAACACTTTATAGTCAATTATCAGTTAGTTCTGAATAAACTAGTCAAATCTGACAAGGTATGTTACTTACCACATGTGTGCAAAGAAGAAACATCTATAGAATCTAAAACAGACAAAGACCTAAAACAGGGGTTAGCACCTAATATATATATATATATATACATGTATATACACAGATCATGTTGATGTACATGTGATATACACAGGACATGCATGTTTTGACACACACATACATGCACACATGTACACATATATACACAAAGCATGTTGAAAGGACACATGCACACACACACACACACACACACACACATATATACACACACACACAAATGTATATAAATATACACAAAAAACATATTGAGAGGGTCATATGCATACACACACACACACACATATAAAATCATCATGAAAACAATCAACCTACAATAAAAAGGTAGAATGAAAATTATATATATAAAATCAAACCTTTAACATCAAGGTAAATGTTGAGACCTTTCCATCAGTGAAGTCGAATTCTACAAAACTCAGTCCTAACGCGAAAATAGAGGAAAGGTTTGTCACAGAAGACTATGGTTTGTACAATATTTAGAAGAAAAGTCCACAATTCTTAACATATTTAAAAAATGGAAGTCAATCTCATGTTAATCAGGTTAATGCATAAAATATATACAAAAAATAAAATAAATAAATTTTAGATTTTCCTTTTCAAAAATATGCATTAAAAATAATGTATTTGTTTTGATCAATAGTTTTAGGAATGTATGCATATGACCTTGGAATTTTCTTTCATATGTAGTTTATATGTAAAGTCATTGTAAGTTAATTATTAAATGTACTGAGAATACAGGTTTATATTACTTATATGTAGTATACGGTGATATCAATGTATTTCGTAGTTATACCACATACAGATATAGACAGAAATCTGCATACAAATGTATTAAGTAGATGCTATATATAGTAAATACATATGATACATATAAATATAGTAAACATTCATAAACATGTACATAAGTATATCATGAAAATAATATATTTGACAAGCACCATTTGAAGAAAAAGGTGAGTGACTGGCCTCCCAGCTGAACAGTTCCAGTCTGTAGGCCCTAGGCCCCAAGAATCCACAAGGATGACCCCAGCTAAGACTCCTAGCAATAGTGGAGAGGGTGCCTGAACTGAACTGGTCTTCTCTTGTAATTATATTGGTGACTACCCTATTTGTCATCATAGAACCTTCATCCAGTAACTGATGGAAGCAGATACAAAGATCCATAGCGAAGCATTGCTGAAAGCTCCAAGAGTCCTGTTGAAGAGAGGGAAGAGGAGTTGTATGAGCCAGGGGTGTCAAGATCATCACAGGAGAACCCACAGAGACAGCTGATCTGAGCTCATGGGAGCTCAGGGTCTCTAGACCAACAACTAGGGAGCTTGAATGGCACCAACCTAGGCCCTCTGCATGTGGGTGACAGTTGTGTAGCTTGGTCTGTTGGTGGGGCTCCTAGCAGTGGGTCCAGAATCTGTCCCTGATGCATGAGCTGGCTTTTTGGAACCTATTTCCTCTGGTGGGATGCCTGGCTCACCCTTGATGCAAGTGGGAGTTTAGTCCTACCTCAATTTGGTATGCCATGCTTTGTTGACTCCTGTGGGAGACCTTACCCTTACTGAGGAATGGATGGGAGGTGCTATATGGAGATGTGGGGAGGAAATGAGAGAAGAGGAGGGAGGGGAAACTGTGTTGATATATAAATTTTTTAAAAAAGATTTAATAAAAAGGGGAAAATAAGCCAGGCAGTGGTGGTGCACACCTTTAATCCCAGCACTCAGGAGGCAGAGTCAGGCGGATCTCTGTGAGTTCGAGGTCTACAGAGCGAGATCCAGGACAGGCACCAAAACTACACAGAGAAACTCTGTCTCAAAAAAAAAGGAAAATAATATATTTACATATATAAGTTAAATGTGAATTCTATATGCTTTATTAATATATAGCATATATACCATGTATGTAGTTAACATAAAATAGTTATAAAATTAAAGACATAAAAAATAAGAATTTTATTTTAGAAGCAAGGAATATATGAGACATGAGCAATAAAAATACAAAAATTGGGCTGTAGAGATGGCTCAGAGATTAAGAGCACTGGCTGCTCTTCCAGAGGTTCTGAGTTCAATTCCGAGCAACAACAAGTTGGCTCACAACCATCTGTAATGAGATCTGATGCTCTCTTCTGGCATGCAGGCATATGTGCAGACAGAATATTGTATACATAAATAAACATTAAAAATACAAAAATTTATGTATATTTTAGCAGCTTACTATACAGAAAAACTTTCCTCATTTAGCAGATCTAAAGTAGAAAATTTTAAAATACAATATTCATAAAATACTATTGTACTTAATAATTTATTATGTAATTATTCTATTCTACTAGAGCCCCACATTAAATTAAACAGTTTTCAAAGTGACAAGTATAAGAACAGGCCAATTCTCTCTTCATCTCAGGTAACAAAATAAAATCATATTTCAAACTAGTCACTGAATGAAAAATCTAAGAAAATGTCGTTGAAGTAAGTCCAGCCATTAGATACATCAGGCAATGAGTTACCACTGCTCTCCTGAGCAGAAGGCAAAGCACAAACTCTAGACAACAGGAGAAAACTACTACTTTGAAGGATGCTGGAAACAAACGTACATTTGCATAATCCTGAGTAAGATTGAAACAAAACCAGCCTGAATCACCCCCATCAGTTTGTATCACTGAGAATTTAGGGAAAAAACAAAAAAGCAAACAAACAAAACTGGGATTAAGTTAGGTTGCATGTGTTTAATAATTAATTCAGCTTTGTTTAGATTGCATTAAATTAAATGATTGACTTAAGATATACATGGTGTTTGGGTTCCTTATCATTTCTTGTTTGTGCTTTTTTAAGATTAAAAACAGGAGAAAAATAAGAGTTTTAAAAGGCAAATGTGGGCACCACGGTCCTATGACACAGGGCCATAGCTGTATCAGTAGCACTTCCAGACTCGTGACAGCCTTTAATGGGCATAGACAAAAGAGTAGTTTTAAATTGCTATAGCTTTACTTTTTCTGACTTAGGAAAGTTTCACTAAACTAATGCACAAAATTGCAGTTTGATTGTTTTTTTGATGCAGATCTGGTGGCAAAATAAATGTAAACCTATCTCTCCAATCATCTACCTTGATTACTGTGAGGG
>CABHPR010142720.1:0-19772 GCA_902168415.1 Peromyscus melanophrys | reverse complement strand
TGTGTGTGTGTGTGTGTGTGTGTGTGTGTGTGTGTGTGTGTGTGTGTCTGTATGTGTATGTCTGTGTGAGTGTGTGTATGTCTGTGCATGTGTGTCTTTATGTATATATTGTTGGTTAAGTGACTCCGTAATTGTATTCTCAAGAGGTACTTGATGTGTATTATGGATTTATAAACAAAAAGTCTATAAAATGAGAAAAAAGTAAACTAATAATTAAAATGTTGAGTGGTAGCCATTTTAGATATAGGGAAGGTGTGTGTGAGAACAATGGGCACAGATGAGAGAATAATTCTGTCTTGGTGACAGGAAGTGAGAGGGGTGACAATTCCTGAAGGTACCGTGTCCAGCTAGTCTAGTATTTCACTAAATGCAGAGGAGCTCAAAATGACTTTTACTCATCCTTTTCTTCCCAGGAATACACAATAAGAATTAGAGTTTCGTTGTTATTACCCCACACTTATCTGAGAGCTTCATATGGTATGAAGGTATGCACTCCATAATACATCTGTTCTGATACAGTATAAACATCATAGAGAAAACTGTTCTCTCGTGATAATAGCAGGGCCAAGAGGTCTATGTCTCTTTGCTCTTGCTCTTATTCCTGGGCTAGATGACCCACCTCATCTCCAAGCTTGTGGTCCCCCCATTCTTCTCAGTCCCCTGTCACTGTGGGCTATCAGGTGATAGAACTTGTCACAGTAGGCCCACCTCAGGGAGACAGATGTATTAGGCCTCTCTGCACGCCAAGAGCTGAGCACTTGGGCTTGCCTCCTTTAGGGCCTTCTGAGAGGTGTGGGCCCCACCCACCTTGCCCCCTGTCACCCTGATTCCCACTCTGTTTTCCTTTGCAGGGAGGAGCCCACAGTCCTAACGTCTATTTGATGGCACAGATCTATTAAGCTTGCCCTTAGAGCAAAACACGGTTTTCTTTATTCAAGATCTTAAAAAGCATGTTGCAATCTTATGTTCCAGACTAGTGGAAAGTGAAGTAATTCTTAAGTTTCAGCGAAGAAGTGATTTCTGGGCTAGAGAGATGACTGAGCAGTTAAGAGCTCTTTCTGCTAGTCCAGGGGACCCAAGTTCATGTTCCGGCAGCTTTGAAGCTCCTGTAACTCCAGCTCCAGGGGATCCCATACCTCTGACTTCTGTGAGAACCTGCACATACATACCCCCCCACATACACACACATAATCATAATTTAAAATATAAAATAGATCTTTAAACATTTTAAAATAATTAAGAGAAACAATTATTTGGGTCGGAGCCTTTGCAGAGGCCAGGTCTGACTTTGCACAACCACTGTAAAATAAAGTGAAGAGACAACAGAAAACAGAAACATGACCCATGCAGCCTGTGTGCGTGTACTCAAATACCACGCTGAGCCATATTAACACAAAGCTAATACATCATCAAAATAATTAATAAAAATAATTGAAATCCCACAACCCCAGGGCCCACAGTGGTAATTTTGTACTCTGTCAAACCAAGCATCCCTAGTTACATCAGTTCTGTACCTCAGTTTCTTCAGGTCTGAGACCCATCGGTCTCCCATCCTCTTCATGTAATTTATCTCTTCCTCCTCCTCGATGATCTCTCGGATCTTATGCTTCACGTCGGGGTCCTTCACCACCACAAAGGTCCAGGGCTCAGTGTGGGCCCCACTTGGAGCTGTTCCTATTGCCCATTAAATTAAAATCAATGTAAGACTGAAGAGAAGTGGAAAACTGTTCATTAAGAGGAAATACAATAGCAGGTGTTGTGGTGATGTGTGCCTGTAATCCCATCCAGCACTTTGGGAGGCTGAGGCAGGAAGATCACAAGTTCAAGTAAGACCTTGTGTCAAAAAGCTGTAGAACAGTGATTCTCATCCTGTGGGTCGGGGGAGGGGGTCACATATCTGATATCCTGCATGTCAGGTATCTATCTACACTATGATTCATAACAGTAGCAAAATTGCAGTCATGAATAGCAATGAAAATGATTTTATGGTTGGGGGTCACCACAACATGAGGTGTGTATTAAAGGGTCACAGCATTAGGAAGGTTGAGAACCACTGCTATGGAAGGAGGAAGAAGAGCAGGCAGAGGAAGAGGAGAAGAGAAATTTATCTTAATTTAAACACACACACACACACACACACACACACACACACACACACACTCACTCACTCACTGAGTAGAGGTTAATGATTGTTGCCACTTAGGTAAAGGATACAACTATCTAAGGCATTTGTATTCTCGGTGGAAACAAAATATTCTTGACGCCTTTTGGATTAGAGACTGATCTCAGTGGGTATGTAACAAGTGGCCCTCACGAACTTAAATGTGGCTTAGATGGGAGGAGACATAAGCAAAGTCAGTCACAGAAGAGAGTATAGCATCATATTTCTTAGTTTTTCCCCTCAATGGAGACATAAATTTACATTTAAAGTGAATTTATCTTGCTTTGGTTTTCTTTAGAAATCCCCAGAAGGAAACCTTGCTATGTTGCTAGCTCAGCCAATTACTGTACTAGAATGTCCCCAAGTTTGTTTCCTGGAAGATAAACATACAAATGTGACTTGTGTGTGGAGGGAGGGGCCTGTTTCAAAGAGGAGATAGATGTTTCTCCTGCAATGTATACTAACCTATTCAGGATTTTCATTTTTAAACAAAAATTCATACAATGTATTGACTTTAGAAGTTTTAAACTGTCACCACATCTGTTTTCTAAATAAATAAATAAATAAATAAATAAATAAGAGTCAAAATGTAGCAAGTGAAAACCCACACGTTTCTGGCTGTCACTGTCAGTGAGAAAGCCTTCATCAATAAACACACCACTCCTGCTCTGTCCGCATGTTTGGACTTCAGTGCTCTTTCAATGATGTCACAGCATCGGGGGAGCTGACATCCTCCAAGCCTCGGCACGCGCATTACCAACCTGCTGCTTTGATGACGTTATCGATGACTTCCATAGGAACTGGCTCGCTGCTAATAAACCTGACCGAGCGTCTCTTATTGAGGAGTTCATAGAATTCCTGAGATCTCGTCTTCATTTCCTGCTCTGGGTACCGGGTGTGAGAGAACGGGATGTGCTCCACACTCTCCTCGGATTCTTGCCATTCATCAGCGTCTGCAGAGAAGAGACAGAAGCCCAGCAAATTTGGCTACCTCCCTAGTCGTAAGGTCACTGGGGAATAAAGTTCCAGAAAAGTCTACATGGTTATATGATGGCAAAACAATCAACCAAACTTTTAAAAAGGAGAAAAAAAAAAGATCTATAGAATTTTGACCACTGATGATGGCCATCCTTCAAATTCTAGACCTGTTATAAATGAAAGTAAAGGAGATTTTTGCCTACAAAAAAATAACAAATGGAAGTCTCTGTTAGGTGGCAGAGTAGGTTATTTGATACAGTCTCCCATTCGGGTCACCAAAGAAGGTGGCTTTTGTCTTTGTTGAAGCATTAGGCTGACAACATATAAGAAATTCCCAAGCCAAAAATGAAGGGAAAATATGCACCTAGAGAGGTGAGTGCAGAGGCGTCTTTCCTGCTTGATCTGCCAATTCCTACAGGTCCAGTTTCCATTTTATGATCCTCGGGCATGAAGAACAACCAAAATCAAAGCCCACAATGCACAGACAGTTGGAAGTTGAATCAGCCCAGACCCTCAGTTACATCCTTTGGGAAAGTGTGGATTGCAAATAAGTCATCTTTCAGGGGCCTGTGACGGTTTTGGTGTGCCCTTCCTCTAACACTCCAGCTTTCTAGCAGAAACAAATGACAATATGGAAACAATTTTAGAAAAAAATCCCAGGAATTCACCAATGCAATTCTGTACATGGTGGTGGGAGAGATAGAATATCTTGAGCAAAAATTAGTAAAATCAATGTTTGACACTAAAGTCATGTGTCCCAATGCACCAAGAAGTCACAGGCTCAAAAGAGCAAACAGCTATGACACGGTGCTTGGAGAAGGAAGCGAGATAGACTTATATAAATCTCTAGAGTATTACTGAAGGAAGAATACAAGTGGCACAGCAGAGATGAAAAATAGAACTTCTGAAAAATAATAGATTTAGATTAAATTGCCTAAATAAAAGATAAGTGGACGATATGTCAGAAAAAACAATCTAGGACAAAGAGCAAAAGACAAAAAACATAGAAAGATCAAGAAAAACCAGAGCCAGTTTATTTAGGACCATGAAGAAAAGCAAAGAAAGAAATGAGTTTCAGAGTTACAGTGGCTTCGGTAGGGTGGGAAGAAAACAGAGTGGAGAGAATACCAAAAAGCAGGCCTGTGAAGTGTACCTAAAGGCCTTTAGGGTTCAGTCCCATGGGCCTGCATGGTAGGAGGAGAGAACCAACTCCTCAGTTTGTCTTCTGTCTTACATACATGCATGACATGGCACACACATGCCTATGTATGTGCACATGTGTGTGCACATACACATGCATGCGTGCACACACACACACAAGCACGCACAAAATTAGTAGCAAAATTACAATTATGAATTTAATTTTTTGGTTGGGGATTTATCATAACCTGAGGAACTGTATTAAAGGGTCACAGCATCAGGAAGGTTGAAAACCCTTGAATCAGAAGGAAATAGTTGTGATGGAAAGTCATCACAAATACCTAGCTATTAATCATCATCACACACACACACACACACACACACACACACACACACACACACACACATGTTTATATATACCTAGCTAGCAATCATCAAATATACATAGCTAGCAATCAGTTCTAAACAAACCTGAGCATTGCCAGGTTCCATATACACTTTCCTCAATAGTAACAATTTCCAACCACGTAAAGTTGATTTTGAAAACCCTGTGATGAGGAAGCTGTCCAGGAGCAGATGCATGGAATGCTCCCTTGATTGTTTGAATGACGTTACCAACCCTTAAGACCCAGCAGTCATATTTGCACAAGCTATAGGCAGCCCAGGAGCACAGCTGGCTTCCAAGTCCAGCGTAGCACCGTGAAGCGAGGAGCTGTGCGAGGCTTCCCAATGCTAGCTGTTGTCTCTGACCAAGGCAAGCAAAGAGACCTCATCACAAGCGGTGGGACTGTCTTGAGTGACTCTCCCAGGCTGTGCACTGTGGGACTACACATCCTGCAGCCTCCTCTGGGGCAGAAGGTCCCCAGTCTGTCGGTGGAATGGGGACCGAGACAGCACAGAGGGTCCAACCTAGGAGCTCAGCAAACTCCTGCAGAGACCTCTGAAAACAAACAGTGCCATTTCTCTCTGCCCTTGAACTTCTGACTGCTCCCAGGAATGCGGCCTTGAAAGCGAAGGAAAAAAATCTCTGAAATTCTGTTTTCACGCCTCCTTTGCTGGGAGCAGCTACCTAGCAAACAGCTCTACACCTGGATCCTGGAAACAGACTGCCAGAGGCCTTCCTGCCTAGGTGAGTGGTACCCTCCTAGAGTCTCAATCCCCTGTGATGAGGGATAACGGTAACACCTCCCTCATTGTAGTACCATGAAAATGAAGTGACCTGCTCCACCTATGGCGTGGCACCAGCTGGCTCCACTATGCTATGTGAGAGTGTGCTGTGGTCCCCAAGTCTCTTTGCTCATGTCATCTTTCTGGAGGACATCTCTCTACCATATTCCTCTCATCTTTGGGTGTCTCCCGAGTTCTGCCTTCCGCCTTCTTTCCCACAGGACCCACTTGGTGAAGTCATTAGTTCTCCAACCTCTGAGTGCCACCTCAAATTGGTACCATTCTGGCCAGAATCTCTCACCAAACATCGCAAATATCTTAAGTCCAGCACACTTTCACATCGCCCCCTAAATGGGATCCTCCTCCCTCATCCATTGATGGCAGAGTCTGAACCACTCGCTCTGTCTTCTGCAATATCTAAAACCTGATGCTCTTCACTGTAACTCGGGCATCCACGGCCTTCCCACCATCCCACCATTCTTCACCAAAGCTTAAAGCAGGCATTTGTGTTAAAGGAAGTGCTTCCCAAGTGGGACCAGATGGTCCCCTCTTTACATTGTCTGACTTAGAAGTTTTGAACTTTACAATGTCACAAAAACACAACCATCCAACCATCCTGTGCTTCACTTTCAGTGGAGCATTTGACAAACCCCATAAGACTTAGTGTTTGATTGTGAGGTAGATGCTGCATTAGATGGCTTGCCTCACTCTAAGCTTCTGAGCATGCTCACTGGTGGCTGGCTGAGCTGTGGGGTTTGGCAGGCTAGATGTATCAAGTGCATTTCCAGTTCCCAATATTCTTAACTTGCCACAGGCTTCTCAGGATGCAACACCATTGCACAACGATGCATGTCTCTCCCTCACCTGCCCACCCTCCCATCTTCTTGGAATCTCTCCCAAGCATTAGACCATAGGTGTAGGCTTTCTGCTCCTCCTCTGACATACCCCTTCCCTGCTGCTCACCCCTGTTCACACCCCTGGTCAGTGTTGTCCTTTCCCAAAGCCCCAACGGGCCCCTCAGCCTTCCCTAAACACCTTTTTCCAGTTTCATAGTGTTTGTCACTTGCCTTGTGTTATCTCAATCTCTGATGGACTTTTATCTTGTTGAGCATGGGGACTGCTCTTGTCTCTAACCCCTAGGGCCTGGCACAATAAAAAGCAGCTAATCCCTAGACATGCCACTTTCTCGGTTTCAACATTCCTAATCAAAACCTGGCCAGGCTCACTGCCACTCTATACAACACCCCCACCCCACTCCAGAGAGAGACTGTATTCACCAGAGGAGGATCTGAGCTGGGAGAGACCTAGGTCCCCATAGCTTTGGACTGAGCAGGGGCTGATACCACCAAGTGACCTGAGAGAGGACCCATCTTTGTAACACACTGTTCTGCTTTCACAACAGGAGTGGAGGTCTGACTGCATGGCTTGCTTTCTATAACCCTGGCATCAATTTACACGTCACACACGGGGTGAAGCCCTGGTGCTGCAACGGGTTGTTACCTTCTTCCACTTGAAGGAGGTCAGTGCTGTCTTTCAAGTCTTCATCCACCCAGGGGCGAGCTTGAGCCGCCCCCTTCTCTCTCTCCAGGCTTCTATCGGCATTTTTAAAGACCCATACAATCAAGATGCAGACAACCGCTACCAACACTGGAGTGAGGAGAAACATGGTCTGAAGTCTGACCCGGAAGGTCGGCACACTCCCACACTGGCATTTATACAAACAGATGGAAGCAGGGAATGCTGGGATTAGAAGCAAGAAGAGGGAGGTGTGCCAGGAAAGGAGCAAAGTACACACTCTCAAGCTCCGTGACCACTTTTCAAAGGAGCAAAGGTCACAGTCTCACTCATGCATTTTTTAAAAAAAATTATGCAGTTGCTCAATATATTCTCAGATGTTAATCACCATGGGATATGTTAAGCACTGTAATGTGCTAAGATCTTGCTGGTAGTGGTTAAAAAGGCATTTGGCCCTTCTCCTGTTTAACTGTTCTCTGAGAGTGTCTTCAATCTGCCTGAAGGCAGGAAGTGCCCAGAGAGCTCACTTTTAAAAGAACGGATTTATAAATATAGATTCTGATGTCCTGAAAGAAAATGTCCAGAATGAGGCTGTCCAAGTGCATTTTCAACTGCATATGTTTGAGGCACTGCCTTGAGGTTGTATTATTATTATTATTATTATTATTTTAACAGCACCGTGCCAACCCATGCAACAGAGAAGAAAGGCTCATGTTTTACGTTAGAGAAAAGAATTTATTCTGGAAAAGGTGATACAAAAAGTTAAAAATGACTGTCTCTAAACTTGAAGGTTTTTTTTGTTTGTTAGCTTTTGTTTTGGTCTTAGTTTTTAATCTTTGCCTGTGTCTTTACTGTTCAGGCTGCCATAACAAAAATATTACTGACTGGGTGACTTAAATCACAAAGCATGTGTCTCACAGTTCTAGAGGTTGGGAAGTCCAAGCCCCATATCCCAGAATGATTTGTTCTTCCTGGCTTGTATATGATTGACTTCTCCCATTGTTCTTATAACTGGGCTGGGGGAAAAGGGGAGAGAGAGAGAGAGAGAACTGTTACTCACCGAAAGTTTGTGGTTCCTACAAACTCCACATACTAAATCACAGATGCTTCACAAAAAGCTCCTGACAGAGATCCCTCTATTACCCCATTTTCACTCAAATGAATGAGGCACAATTAGGCCAAATAACATGCCAAAGGCCAGGAGAAGATAAATGGACCATAAATAGTCCTGTCTATTTGCCCAAAAGGAGCCCATGTCGTGTACTTCTGTAGAGTGGACTAGAACTCTTAGTTCAGAGCCTTCTGTGTTGAACCTGCCTGGGTCATGGTGGGAAGCTGGGGACATGTGTTGTGGAATATTATTTTAACTAGGCAAAGATGTGCTACATTTGTTTATACTGTTGAATAGTATTTGAACTATGTGAAGGTGTGTTACATTTATTTCTGCTTCCTTTGTTAATGATACAAAGAAGTGTTACATTTGTTTATGCTGCATTTGTTTAATTATGTAAAGATGGCTAGCACTGGTTTCTCCTTGCCTGCCTCGGGTACCTGATTGGTCTAATAAAAAGCTGAACGGCCAATAGCTAGGCAGGAGAGGGATTAATGGGGCTGGTGGGCAGAGAGAATAAGTAGGAGGAGAGAGAAGAAGGAAGGATGAAGAGAACGCGGGAGAAAGAGAGGAACAAGTCTGGGGCTAGAAGCCAGGCAGCCAGACACGGAATAGAACATGTAAAAAGAAAGAAAAGTCAAAAGCCCCAAGGCAAAATGTAGATGAAGAGAAACAAGTTCATTTAAGTTAAAAGAGCTGGTGAGACAAGCATATGATAAGGCCGAGCATTCATAACTAATATTAAGTCTCCGTGTCGTGATTTGTGAGCTGGTTGGTGGCCTAAAAGAAAGCCTGCTATAGACATGGGTTCTCTGTGTTGGTATTGGAGGCATTGGTACCTGACTACCCGATAGCTGGAGTTTTCCTGTGTCCTGCCTGGTCTGCAGCCGCTCAGACCCAAGTAAACACACAGAGGCTTATATTAATTAAAACTGCTCGGCCATTAGCTCAAACCTACCACTGACTAGCCCATTTCTGTTAACCTATATATCGCCATGTGTTTCGTGGCTTTACCTGTGTGTCATTACATGCTGCTCCCTGGATGGCAGGCTGGCATCTCCCCCTCAGCCTTCCTCTTCCCAGAATTCTCCTTGTCTGCTTATCCCGCCTATACTTCCTGCCTGGCTGCTGCCAATCAGCATTTTATTAAACCAGTGTATGAAAGCATTATCCCACAGCACTACCCAGACTCATGCTCAGCTCTAGGGGTTACAGAGAAGTGTTTCAAAGCATATACATCCAAGGGACAAGAAGCTTAGCAGCTGTATCAGCAGGAGGGTGGGCAGATCAGACAAGGCAGAAAATGGCCTCCAGAGGGAAGAAGTTGGGACTCCAGAGTTTGAAACCCATATACCTTCCTATCCCAGGGCACCTGAAGGTTTTTTTTGGGGTGTCTGCCCCTATTGTTCATCCCTTACCCTGTGAATCCCTTCAATTGTCACCTGAGCTGGGCCTAGCAAGCTTCACAGTCCTCTAAACCTAACATCCTCTCAGTGGCCAGGCTTCCGGCTTGTGATAGTGTCAGTAAAGGAAAAAGCTCCAGGTCACCCCTGTAACACACACTTATGCTAGAACAACGTGGCTTCCCTTGAGGAACGGAGTCTGGGGAATTGGGTCAAAGAATACCACATGGCTGATTTGGGAGAGGCCAAGACGGGCCCTCTTTACTCAGTACCTCTAGAGTGGTTCTCAACCTTCCTAATGTTTCCACCATTTAATACAGATTCTCATGCTGTGGTGACCCCCCAACCATAAAATTATTTTGTTGCTATTTCATAACGGTAGTTTTGCTACCGTTATGAATTATAATGTAATGTAAATATCTGTGTTTTCTGATGGCTTTAGGTGACCCCCAAGAAAAGATCATTCTATCCCCAAAGAGGTCACGACCCACATGTTGAGAAACTTGCTCTAAAGCATCCTGGGTTACTTAGTTTCTGTACTTTGTCCTTGTCCGGTGAAGACAAGGAAGTTGAAGTGAAGAGAAAGAACATTGTAGGAGGGTACAGGAGATGGCACTAGGTGTTTTCACACCACTCACCACTGCTCTTCATTACTGCAGATTGGTCATCATTAATTCATTTTAATTTATCATTTGGGGACCCACAGCCACCTTGAAGACCACACCAGGAATAGTACTACTCTAGGAGACACACTTCCCCCAAACATATGGTGCTGCTGTTAAATCTATGGCATCTGTCTATGTTCCTGCTTCCTAAAGTCCCCAGTGTGTGTTTGCAGGAGGCAGAGGCAGGCAACAGGGGACTAACTCTATAGGGAAGAGGCTGCCCCAGCACTGAGTGAGCCCACAGAATTCACAAATTCAAACTGTTATCTTGCTTGAGATCCAGTGCTCAGAGCAACTGATGGCAGCCATTCAAGGAGAAGTCAAAAAGGGGTGAGCTGAACTCTGTGATCTGATCTCAGGTCAAATATGAGGTCAGAGAGACATGAGGCACTTACAAGAGCATTTAAATGAGTTAGTCAGCCTCATCTAGATACACACAGCCACCTTCACTAATTCCATCCCACCCAAGGACGTGTCTCCACTTGACTCCCCTTGGGCTGCCTCATACCTACACCCATCGTGTCTGTGTGCCAGTGATGGGTAAGTTAGGCCTTCCTCTGTTTGCATTCTCCATTGAGTCTGCAGGATGAGACACTTTAAATGAAACTCCGCTCTTGGAAAGAAAACAGAAAATGAAAATCTGTGTGCCGTGGCCTACACAGAAGACAAGTTAGACCAGAGGTTCCAGAGTGAGACTTTGGGCCACTAACAGCAGCATCCTCTGGAGGGGGGAGGTTGTTAGATATGCTAATTGTAGGCCTCATCCTAGGCCTCTTGACACAGACACCCAGGAGCACGGCTCAGCAGTCTGGCTTTTACAAGCCCTCCAAGTGACGCTAGCTAGTGATGGCTAAAGTTTGGGAAAGATTGGGAGGGACGATACTCCACACTGACTTTACCCCAAATTCAGATTCTTCAGACTCAAGTCCCATCTCCACCCATCGTCCAGAGAAGCAGAGTATCCTACAGTTCAATGTTCCCTAAAACATTTCCCTACTGCATGTTTTAGCTGTACTCGGTATCTTAGAGACAACAAAATAACCAATAAGCATCAGTTCAGAGTCTTAAGACTAAAAATCGGTTTTCCTAAATTATATTAAGATGATAAATCGGGCGGCATTAAAGGCTGTGGTTGAGAAAGCAAATGGTGCCTTCTCCTGTAGCTTTCCCATGGACACTTGAAGTTCGGACAACAGACACCAGGAATCTCACCTGGGTGGGATCTCACCACCGAGTGACAACGTCAGACACAGTGCAATCAAAGCTTACATCTCCCCTCTCCAAGCAAACCACACATTCAAATCTATACTCAGTCTGCCTCCTTATGTTCCCCATAACGGGGAAAGTGTGAGACTTCACAGGCTTGATGTATTGTTTTTAACCCAATGGGCCTCTAAGAGTGCCAGTTCTGGGAGCCCCCAAGGACAGGCTCTCAGCTATAAACAGCTCTCAGGAAAGAAGCATAGAAGTCATGGGAATTAGAGAGCTGGGGACAACGGAAGCAAGTATCCATCTGTTGTGACTGTCTTTGCTCTCAAGGGAATAATTCTGAGACTGGAGGACTCCTTAGGGACTTCCCTCACCTGAGCAGTATCCCAAACAGCGCTTCTCAGGGCACAAGCTGGGCCCTGCAAGATAAAAAAAAATCACGGGAATTCTCCCATCTCTGCATTGCGTCATCCTTTGAAATGGATGCTTTCCTGTGAAAGCTCTCGGCTATAAGCAAAATGGCAAGATAAAGGAGGCAGCCGTTTTGCTGGGTGAGTTGTAACAATAATTACTGATCGTATCAGGTAACTGATGGCTGTCCTGAGGTTTTTCCCTTGGTGAGCCTGGCTTCACGGTGGAAACCTTTACTCAACATTCCCATCTCCTTCCATGTCTACCATGGCTCCCCAGTCTACTCTCCCACCCACCCATGTTCACTGCCTATCAAAGGAGGATCCACGTATGGCTCCCAGGGCCTGACAGCATCCTTGTGTTCCTTGTTTGCTCAAGTGGTAAGCCCATCAGAGCAGAACGGGGTGGTGGGGCTCGGCTCAGTGGTGATGGGAGAAGAATGAGACTTTGGTGTAAGGAAGACATAGGAGCCCGATTCTGCCACAAGTCTACCTGCATTCTACAGTTGACCTTTACCAGTAATAAAACCATATTTTTGTTTGAACTGTGTAACCCCTGAGTCTGTGTCTGAACTCCAAGGAACAGAGAAAGGGACATGGAGAACCCTGAGGGAGACATACATACTGTCCTTATTTTGTAGAAGAAATCGCACCTTGAAAGATGAGCAGCATCCCTGTGTGTCTTCATCTCAGACCACCATGTTAACACTGGACACCAGTGATGGAAGCAGCAGCATCCTGAAGTTCCCAGTGTGGCACCTCCTGTCCCGTACTCTGATGTTTTTTGAAAGAATGTCTTAGGAAGGGAGTTCCTGTGTGATGGGCAAATGAATGTTCACCATTGCAAAATAACCAAACAGGCTTCCAAAATGTTAATTGCTCATTGGTCCTATTTGTATTTTATTTAACCTTAAGAAAAAACTCATTTTTGCATTTGTTAAAGATAGCAAAAAAGACCTCATTCAGAGCACTGGGCTAACCAAGGTAGGAGAAAAAACTTTGCCTCAGCATCAAACAGGACAGAGACAAATGTGGATCAGTGAGATGGTTGGGGGTCAGTGGATGGAAAGTTACTATAGAAGCATCAAGGCTAGGGGGTTTCTTTTTTTAAGATTTATTTTTTTATGTGCTTTGGTGTTTTACCTGCACGTATGTTTGTGTGAGGTCGCCTGATGCTCTGGGACTAGAGTAATAGACAGTTGAGAGCTGCTGTGTGGATGCAGGGAACTGAACCATGTCTTTTGGAAGAGCACTCAGTGCTCTTAACTGCTGAGCCATGCCTCCAGCCCCAAACTAGGGAGATTCTTGTTTGATCAACAGAAAATAGGCTAGAGTGATAAGATATTAAAATTGGGGTATGAGCAATTTGATTATGTATTGAAAATGGAGAATCTTTAATGGAACTGACTTAGCAGGAATCTTGCCCAAACTGGACTAGGCCAGCTGACGACAGAGCCCGGGTAAAGACCTGGTCAAGAAGCCTGTATTAGTTTGTTCAAGTAGAACTTGGTCTATAAGTTTCTGCTCCTGTCCATGACAAGTGCCATTGTTCCCACAGGAGATACTTACTGAGTAGCCTGTACTTGTCTGGGTAAGTGAGTCTCCCTGGGTCAAGGAGAACCCTCAAGAGGTAGTTGGTGTGGAACCCTCTTGATGGCACCCTGACCAAGGAGGCTGCCTTGTGGGAGGTGAACCCCAGCAGTAACGGCCAATAGGGCATCCACAAAAGTGGGACCTGAAGGAGTCAGGAGGGAGCTCAGAACCAGTGTTCATGGCTCCTGGCCAAGACAGACTTTTTAAAATGTCAAAATAACAGAATAAGTCATAAGAGGAACATTTCATAAAACTGGTTGCATAGCAATTCAAAAATTCTACCCTGAGCATACTAAGCAGGGTTGAACCTGGTTAGTACTTAGTTGGATGGGAGATTATGTAAAACGTCTATTTATAAAAATAGTAAATGTGGAATTTCAAAGCAAACCATAACAGTTATCCTAACTATGACAGAGAGAAAGTATGTTTCATGTGTTTAAAGTTGCTACAAATATAATAGGCAAAAATTTTTGTCAGCTATACATCTGACAGTAGACTATTATCTAAAACATATAAAGAACACACAAAAAATTAAAATATTAAACCAAATCACTCAAATGATAAATGGACAAATGAGTTGAATAATTCTCAAAAGAAGTACAGATGGCCATGAAAAAAATTTCACCATCAGAGAACTACAAATCAAACCACACTGTGATCCCATCTCATCTCAGCCAGAGGAGCTGTCCCATCATCAAGAAAATAAATGGCAAATGGTGGAGAGAATGTGGGGACTGTCAACCCTATACATAGTTTGTGGGACGTAAGGCAGTACAGCCACTGTAAAATTGAGTGTAGAAGTTTCTCAATAAAACTAAGACAGAACTACTATATGGTCCATATAGATCATTCCTGGGAACACCTGAAAGGCATCTAAGTTAGTCCATGCCCACACAGATGTGTATTTTGTGATGCTATTTATAATAGCTAAAGTATGGATGGGGTCCACCTGGATGATAGATAGATAGATAGATAGATAGATAGATAGATAGATAGATAGACAGACAGACAGACAGACAGACAGACAGACAGACAGACAGATAGATAGATAGATAGATAGATAGATAGATAGATAGATAGATAGATAGATAGATAGATAGATAGATGGATGGACTGATGGACAGAAGGGCAGGCAGACAGATGACAGATAAATAAACTGCAATGTAGTTTTACTCACCTATAAACCAAAACAAAAATTTGTCATTTGCAGAAATATGACTGGGACTCAGGATCATTATAGTATGAGAAATAAGCCAGACTCAGAAAGACAAATATCACATTTTGTAAGTGAGATCTAGATTTTTTTTTTTTTGAAGTGAGAGAACATGACACTGAAGGGAGACTTGGTGGTGAAGAGGAGCAGAGGAGCAGAAATGGGGACAAGACAGGGCAATGGGAAAAATCTGAGCAGAATACACCGAGACACATAAGTGAAGTTTCACAATGCAATCATTTTTGCGTTCCTTTCTCTTCTGTCTTCTGGAATGGTCTGGTAGAATTTGACAGCATTGGGTTTTTCTTTGAAAGACTCTTTGCTGCCTTTACAGTCTTATTGCTCATTAAAAAATCAATTTAAGTCTTTTGTGTCTTCTTGATTTAATTTTGATAGGTTATATGCATCTATGACTTGATCAACTTTCTTCTAAGTTTTCCAGTTTTATGGAACAACTTTGGTATGGTTTGAATGTGAACTGTCCTCAATAGGCTCATGGGTTTGATCACATGGTTCCTAGCTGGTGGCACTCTTTTGGGAAGCTGTGGGACCTTTAGGAGGCAGGGACTATGTAGAGAAAATGGGTGACATAAAGGCAGGAGTTCTGCCTTATAGTCTGGTCCCATCCCCATCTGAGCGCTCTGCTTCCTGGCTGCATCATGCTCTTGCCACCACAGCGACAAGCCACACCCACTGCCATACCTGCTTCTCCAGGATGGACTGTATCTCTCAAACTGCGAGCCAAAAAGAGTGCTTCCTCCCTTAAGTGGCTTCTTTTGTGTATTTTGTCATAGCCACAGGAAAAGTAACCAATAGAAACCTGTAGCACAGTATGAAAATACACTGTCTGAGCTAGGGTTACTATTGCCGTGATAAAACACTAAGACCAACGCAACTCAGGGAGGTAAGGGTTTACTTGGCTTACCCTTTCCCATGGTATCTATCACTGAAGGAAGTTGGAACAGGAACTCTAATAGCATTGGAACCCGGAGGCTGGAGTTGATGCAGAAGCCATGGAGGGGTGCTGCTTACTGGCTTGCTCCCCATGGCTTGCTCAGTGTGCTTTCTTATAGAATCCAGGGCCACCAGCCCAGGGATGGCACCTACAATGGGCTGGGCTCTCCCCTATCAATCATTAGTTAAGAAAATGTCCTACAGGTTCGCCTAGAGCCAGATCTTACAAAGACTCTTTCCTCTCTGATGACTCTAGCTTGTATCAAGTTGATATAAAATGAGCCAGAACACATACTATCTATATAAATATCAGAAACAGTACAGAAAAATTGAGGGATTGTAGAAAAAGATGAATATAACCAAACTCTGAGTAGTGCTTGGTTTTAAATGCCTTATTTATATTTCTCAATATTTTTATATTTTCAACATATATATTTATATTTCTATAGAATTTAAAGGCTGAAAATATATTTGCAGTAAGAATTCTTTTGGTGGTATGCCAGGGCTTGGAACTATTCATAAAGAGAATCAGGTAATGGTGTGTGTATCAGTTACTTCTTGGCTGCTGTGACAAAAAAAAATCAGATTAAAGGAGAAGAAGCTTGTTTTTAGCTCATGACTTTGCGAAACAGAGTCCACAAGGCTAAGGAAAGTATAGTAGAGTGGCTGCCTCCCAGGGCAGTGCGAGCTTGAATTCCAGCTTATTCACATGTTGGCGGCTCAGAAATCAGAGATCTCAGGCTGAAAATCAGAGATACACATAACCTTTAAGGTCCACTCCCTGCAACCACTTCTGTGGCTAAGCCAGTGGCCCAAAGATTCCATAGCATCCCCAAACAAAGCCACAAGCTAGGACCAAGTGTTCTAACACAGGACCCCGTTGATGTCATTTAAGATTCAAAGCATAATCTCGAGTGTCCCCTTTGGGTTAAAACAACCAGGTTTCCATCTAACTGACCACATATTTGTTGTATAACCTTGAGCAAACTTCTTAATCTGTTTTTGCCTACGTTTCCTCCTTCATGAAACATAGGCAATTATGACATTTTGTACCAGGCTTTTTCTTTTAATCTACCAACCAGCTCCCAAATCATGACACGGAGACTTCTTATTAGAATGCTTGGCCTTATCTTAGCTCTTCTTTTGATCTGTTTCTCTTTATCTACATTTTGCCTCAGAGCTTTCTACCTTTCTTCTGCATGTCTTACTCTGTGTTTGCTGGCTGGTGGCTGCCTGGCTTCTGGCCCTAGGCGACTCCCTCTCTTTCTCCCTTGTCCTCTCCTTCTCTTCTCTTCTCATCCTTCTTGAGCCTAGATTTCTCCTCCTTTTTATTCTCTCTGCCCACCAGCCCGGCCTATCCCTTTTCTGCCTAGCTATTGGCTGTTCAGCTTTTTATTAGACCAATCAGGTGCCTGAGGCGGGCAAGGTGAAACAAATGCAACACATCTTTACATTGTTAACAAAAGCAACAGAAACAAATGTAACACATCTTTACATTGTTAACAAAAGCAACAGAAACAAATGTAACACATCTTTACATTGTTAACAAAAGCAACAGAAACAAATGTAACACACCTTCATGTAGTTAAAGTAATGTTCTGCAGCATAAACAAATGTAACCCACCTTTACACAGTTAAAGTAAGAGTCCACAACATAAACAAATGTAACACACCTTCACATAGTTAAGGTAATGTTCTGCAGCATAAACAAATGTAACCCATCTTTCCCTGGTTAAATATTCCACAATAATCTTTAGCCCAGGGAGTTAAGGAGTCACTAGGTTAATATATATACACATACATATACAGTAGGGGATAGAGAGATGGCTCCACAAATAAGGGTGCTTACTGCTCTTACAGAGGATCTAGGTTCAATTCCCAGCACCTACATGGGGCTCATACCCTCCTCCAGCTCCAGTTCCAGGGGATCTGATGCTCTTTTCTGTTATCACTTGCATACATACACGGATGTGGCACACACAAATTCACGAGTACATATATATATAAATAAATATTAAAATCCAGGCACATACGCATAAATAAATAAAAAATAGACATATATGTGTGCATGCGTGCACACGCGTGCGCGTGCACGCGCGCGCGCGCGCGCACACACACACACACAAAGACAGTATATAATATATAAAAGAAACTCTGAAACCTTATCACCCCTGTGACAGTTCTCATTGTATAGAACCAAAAGAAAATGTTTGCCCCAGTTGCACGGCACACTTCTCACAAGCAAGGCTCATTTTTAATACCTCCTTCCCCACCCACCTCCTGAAAGAACCCAGTTCCGCAACAGTGGTAAGCCAGGACTCATGTTCTCACATCCTGTCACTCCTGCAGGAGCATTCACAGTCAGAGATGACACGCCCAGTATCTACCACCTGTGAAGATAAACGCACCAGCAGCACTGACATCATCACGTTTCTATAACCAATCATTATTATTTAATATCATTAATGAACCCAAAATAAACCTCTTAGCTTTTTACTGACCCGCACGGTTTTTTCTTTTGGAGCAACACTGCCACCTACTGGCATACATGGAACTACCTGAGTCCTAAGCTAACATCTGTCAAGGATGGGGAAACAGGATCACACTGAAGGGAAGCTGTGACATAGGGTCAGAGCAAGGTGATACTGAGTCTGGGGACATAAATGAGGACCTGAAATCAAGAAAGAGGAAATGACAAAGCTTGTTGGACCTGGTGGGTCCCATACAGCATCACATCCTCCGGGGGCAGCCCACATCCCTGTTATGAATTATCAAAGGCCTGACCTCAGGCCCAGATCTAGACAGTGGGTCTTCCCACTCTCAGACATCCTTCATGGGTAGGCTGAGTGAACTGCTGGAATGGCATCCCCCTGCCCAGTCCTGCTTCTCCCTCCCCTGACCCAAAGAGCAGGCCTTAGGCAGGGCCTGTGCCCCAATCCTTACCTCAGAGTCTAGAACAACCCTCTTTCTGTGGAGCTGACACTCACAGGGGAGCCACAAAGTGGCAAGTAAAGGAATAAACGCTTTCACAGGGCAGTGAGTGCAGCTGGCCCTCCACTGCCGCCAAGCATTCTGCATCTCTGCCCTCACCATCTCTGCCAATGGAATAGCTGGGGAAAACTGCCTGCTGTGAACCTGTACAGGCTTTCCTAAACAACGCGATTACTGGAACAACTGTTAATATAGCATTTGCATCGAATTAGATGTTGTAAGTAATCTAGGGTTTTAAAGCATCCCCAGGGAGGTGCACAGGCTATGTGAAAATAGTGTGCCATTTGTAGAAGGGACTTGAGCAGTCTTGACTCTCAGTAGCTGAGAGGGAATTTCCTGGAACACCCCCTGCCCCTAGACACTGAAGGAGAATTCTACTGGGTGTAATGTTAACTAGGGGAGACTGATAAGCACTAGAGGGACTGGGATAGGCTGCCCAGGAAGGCCACTCTGAGGTCATGACTGTGAGACTGAACTAAATGCCAGAAAGCACCAAAGGAGGCCAAGACTGGGGCTAGTGGCCTTTACAAAGCAGCCAGCAGGTGGACACTGGAGCAAAACCATCCAGGGCGAGAGAGAAGGGAAGTCCCATTGGAGCCGAAGCTAAATGGAGCTTGCAAGCCATGGAAAGGAGATGATTTATTCTAACTGGGCTGGAGGACCTTAAGTACTATGAAACTAGATTTAATTTAGCTTTTTAAGAGATTACTCATGGCCGGGCAGTGGTGGCCCATGCTTTAGTCCCAGTATTTAGGAGACTGAGGCAGTCTGATCTTGGTGAGTTCTAGGCTAGCCTGGTCTACATAGTGAGACCCTGTCTCTGTGAAAGGGAGAGAGAGGGGGGAGGGAGGGAGGGGGAGGGGAAGGGGGAGAGAAGAGGAGAAGGGGAGAGAGAGAGAAAGGGAGACCAGAGGAGGAGGGGGAGGGAGCAGGAAGACAGAGGGGCGAGGGACAGGAGGGGAGAAAGGGTGGGGGAGAGACCCCTCCCCATTGCTAGGGGGTAATCAATAGGAGGGAAGGAAGAGTTCCACAGGGCTGGGGAGGTGGCTCAGGAGAGTGCTTGCTGTGGAAGCACAAAGGTCTGAATTTGGATCTCCAGCACCACATAAAAGAGCTGGGCACACCAGCACTCATCGGTCACTCCAGAACCATCCAGAGATGGCAAATCCCTGGTGCCAAGAGGCTGAGGAGGGCACCAAATGCCAACCTCAGGCCTATACACGTGCACACACACACACACACACACACACACACACACACAC
>CABHPR010142719.1:26384-41570 GCA_902168415.1 Peromyscus melanophrys | reverse complement strand
TAGCCCTGTTTGATGGTAAGGAGACTGAGGTTTATGCAGAGGAGAGCACAGATCACTCCTGAAGGTTTACAACACACTGATTCCCAAATCATATGACCTTGCACTTCCCAGCCGCAAGCTGGCTGAAGTAAGGAAGAAATTGCAATTCCCCTTAGTTATCATTTGTGTTCCTTGGGGAGGGGGTGGGGCAACCATGGCATTTCGTCCTGCTGGCTCCACTCACTCATTCAATAAGGTCACTGAGCAGATGGCCTTTTGAAGCCTAAACCTCTCAGGTTGAGTTCATCCCCACACCAGAGGATTAGATGGGAGCCAGCCAAAGTGATTTGCACCTCTGACATCACAGTCCAGGCCCACCCTCCAGTCTGCTCACTCCACCTCTCCTGAGGCATCGCATCTTGTCCACGTCACAACTCTGGGTCCACTGACCATGTCTCATCAACCTCACTTCTTCATCCACTTCCCTCTGCACGTGGGATTCCTTCCACTCTTAAAGACAGACCTCGGAAAGTTTAGTCCTCCAATCTCTGCTGTTGTCCACCTAGTAACACCTTCCCCTACACACACACACTCTCACACACAGTGCTTTTATATCTCTTCTTCCCCTGTTCACAGGCTGCTGGGCAGTCTTAGGGAATTTCAGCTGTTCCCACTGATGCTACTTCATGGCCATGTGGTCGGCAAAGTCACATGACCTCTCTTGGCCCTGCTCTTTCCTAACCAGCTCAAACCCACTGCTTTTATGAACCCTACTTCACTCCCTTCCACCCCTGAGGCCACCGCCTCCTTTCTCTTGCACGGATGACATCTATTTTATGGATGAAATAGACAATATTGATTTCCCAAGACAAATCGACCCATTAGCCTAGCCACAACAGTACCATCCTTCTCGCTCTCTTTTGCCTCTGTGGACAGGTGTGCTTCCCATATCAGTAAGCCAGCCCTCCTCTGGATGCACCATTCATGCCTGCATTCATTCATAAATCAACATTTATCATATTCCCACAGTCTGCATTCATCTCCAGCCGGCTGGTGCAGGGCCCCCTCAAACTTTAATGAGCACACAGATCTCCCAGGGAGTGTGTTAAAACACGGAATCTGATTCCTGAGGTCTGTGTTTCTAATAAGCTCCCACGTGACGCTGTGCTGCTGGCGGAGGATCCTAATTTGAGGAAGAAGTTTCCACAGAGCGGTTCCCAAACTAACCTGACAGTGGAATTACCTGTGGAGCCTCAAAGCTCCTGCTGCCTGAGCTCAATCTCCAGAGGAGCTCATTCTCCAGGGGACTGGTTTTCTTGGCTTTCAAATTTGTAGTATCCAGCATTGCAGACGGGGACACATGCCCATGTCCAGGCAACTCCTCAGTTTACCTCTCCTATATCATTCAATTCCATGTTTGCATCTACTTCTTGACTTAAAAGGGAGGGGGTGAAAGATTATACACCATCAAACCAACTTTAAGGCAGCACTGCTCATCACCTCTATGCCTATCTTCTGCCTGCCCAGGACCAAGTATCATGATGTAGCGGTCCACTTGTACTGCCTCCCCCAGGCCCGGTAGCTGGTCCCACTAGGCTTAGTCCAACTCCCTCCCTTCTGGCATGCCCCTGGCTCCTAGACTTCCAGTCTTCTCTTCTGTTGTTCCTGGATCCTACGTCTTCCATCCTAACTCCATGCTTAGTTTCTTCTTCTCACCCCTGACTCACTGGTCTTTTTCTGAGGCTCTGTCCTAGGTCTTCTTTTTACCAGACAGTCTCTGGGTGATATTGCCACATCTGTTGACAACTCTGTTTCTAACTGTAACCTTTCCTCGGGGCTGCAGTTTCTTATGCCCAAGTATCAAATGGCTACTTCTCCCGGCATGTCTCCCAGACACCTCTAATGGAACAAGTCCTAAGCTAAACTCATTAAGTTTGTTCCTGAATCTGTCCCTCATCCCATATTCCCCATCCAGCACCACAAACACCTTATGTTCCTTACACCATATGTGCCAAGTCACAAGTCTGGGTATCACCCTGGCCCCCCTTCCTTGACTTGTTTGAGTCATCATCATGTCCTGAGACTGCTGCTTCATTCAAACCCTGAGAAGCCAGGCTCTTTCTGAACACAGAGCCTCAGGCATGCTGAAAGCATGCCGTCTTTGTCCCCGAGGAGCTGAGAGGTCTGTTGAGGAAGTGTGCCATGAGCTTTAGGAAGTTTTGAGGCTGGGGGTGAAGCTCAATGGTAGAGCAGTTGGCTAGTGTGCATGAGGCCCTGGGTTTGGGTCCCAGCACAAGAAGGAGGGAGGTTGGGAGGAAGAGGAGGAAACGTAGTTTGGGGGAAGTCTTGGAGAGAAAAAGGGGTGGGAGGAAGGGGGCGGGGCAGCAACTACCTGTTGACTACCCATAGAGGACAAGGGTTGACTAGAGCTCAGGGGGGGTGAAGGCGAAAAGAAGTAGAGGATCGACCATGTCCGTTCCCACCCAATTCACTAAAAGGAGTATAATGGCACCCGGGATTGTGTAGTCACCTTCTTCTTGTCCTCTGCCCCCACTTCTGCTCCAACTGGCCCATTCCAGAAGCAGTGGTAAGATTTTCCTGAAGCAGCTCCGTGTCATACTCTGCACAGGGCCCACCAAGTCCACTCCAGTGCCCTTGAGATAGAGTCGACACCCTTCAGCAGTGTCTCACGTGGATCCCTGTGGACTCACTTTCCCCCATTCTGCTTTAAGGCCACCTAGGGCAGGACCCCTGCCTCACCCACCCTTTGACTTCTCTAGATGGCTATGCTTCCTTCTACTACCAGCATCGGTAGCCACTGTTCTCTTGAGTAGAATGGACCCATCAAGCAAGAGAGTACCTCTAAGGTGTCTTTAGGCCCTGTCTTCAGGGCCGTGTGGACTGTGGTACATAAATCACTATCTTGTACTACTATTCTGAAACGGTCATGTCCCACACTGAGTGCCATGCCTGTCACGTGGAGATGGACAACTGTGTGATAAGACCCCAACACCATCCAGAGAAGAGGATGCTCTGAGGCTGGGGCCATGGGGAAGGGTATTCCAACCACAGAGGGACAGTAAGAGTAGCCCCAGAGTCCCAGCAGTGAATTATTCACAACACACTCAGTGTTCTTGCAGCTTGGCTTTTAATGAAGATGGGAAAATACCCGCAATTCCATTTTTCAAAGAAAAGCACAAGTCCTTGGTATCATTTCTACATCATCAAGAGACCAAGCTAGGTGCTTTCATAGGTCTGTCTGGAACTAGAGAAATCTCTACTTGGTTCATTTCCTCAGTATCCTCTAGAGATGTGTGGCTGCAGAACACGTCACTGGTGGTGGTGGGGAACTGTCGTAGATTACTGCGTCTGACGGCTGTGTTTTGTCTCCATGTCCCATCCTCCAACCTCATCATCCCAGCATTGAGAACAGGCTGAACCTGAGGAAGAATCTGCACTGCCAGACCTTCAAGTGGTACCTGGAGAATGTCTACCCAGAACTCAGGTACACCTATCGGCTGGAACCATACCTAGCTACAAAAAGAGGCCCTTGTTCTGCTTGGTCTGGGAGAGACATGACCCATGGCCGACTGGAGGAGAGTTTGTAAGTCTATGGAAGACTGAGCAGACCCATCAGTCCTGCTTATCCTAAAGTCAGAGAATTACATTGAACTTAGTAGCCTAAGAGACTGGGCTTAGCTGATAGCAGAATCTCTCCATTGCTGAGGGTGGTACCCTGGGCTATGCTCAGAGCCTAGGATGGGTGACATAGACTCCATCCTAGAGATCAATCTGCTGTGTGGCCACTGAGGGTCCCTTGCTGCAGCACACTAACAGCATCCCTCCCTCCTCTGAGCAGTGCCAACCTTTGTGACTACTCTAGGGGAGATGGCTCTGCCCTCTCAAAACACACCCTTTATCTGTCTAGCAGTTAGTAGCACTAATGTCAAAACAAACAAACAAACAAACAAAAAGCCAGTGTATTCTCATCTGTCCTTGTGGCTTCCTACAGGGTCCCCTTAGACTCCTCCATCCAGAAGGGCAATATCCGGCAGAGGCACAAGTGCCTGGAGTCTCAGAAGCAGAAAAACCATGAGACTCCACACCTCAGGCTAAGCCCCTGCACCAAGGCCCAAGGAGAAGAAGCAAAGTCACAGGTACGGTAACTCGCTGTGGTCATAGCTCTCCATGCCACGGAGAGTAGAGATGCCTTGGTCACATTAGCCTTGGTCCCTGCTTTGGCATGACACCAAGGGTCCAGAATGGAGGAGCACAAGGACCCTTCTTGCTTGGCCTCTGGCTCTTCTCCACTCGGTTACCAAATACATGGAATTCCTTTGAAAGATGGCTCCCAAATGGCGTCTGCCCTTAGGAAATGGTCCATTCATTCACGGGAACCCCAAAGAGACGGGCAGCTGTCTCCTACCTACGGGCAGTAGACATGGGACTGGGCCAGGCAGGGAAAGTCACACTAGCTAACTCTGAACATGTGACATGCAAGGAGGAAGAGAAGCCTGTTGCTAGTCGTTGAGACCAGAGGCCCCAATGGGGAGTCTCCCAGCTGTCTTACAGGCCATCGTATCAGGTTTGGCTAGACCACCGCCATCCATGGCTCTATCCCTGGGCATCCTCCTGCTCCCCCTATGTCTGTGGATTGTTTGGGGCTCTTTCCAAGGAAGATTTCCTTGTTCCTTACTTGATTTGTCAACCGAGCACACTCTGTCCGTGTGTGCTGGCAGTCAGTCACACAATGTTTGAGCCACTATTCTGTGTTCTGCCAGTATTCCCTCTTCTGAAGCTAGGCCTGCTGTTTTCCAGGTCACTGACAAATTCACCACCTGTCTAAGCCCCCATAGCCCTTGGCCAAGCACAGCCATTGCCTGACTCCCCCTCTCTGCCTTGTGATTCCACAGGATCTCTGCCGCCTTCTCCTGTCCGAGTTCTTGCCTCGCTCTTCTCCCCACCTTTGGGGTGTTTACTGAGGTTCTCAGTCCACTCTTTTTTTTTGCCCCTCTATAAACTCTTAGAGCTATTACCTGTATTTCCAGCTTTGACCATCTCCTGCTTATTGATTCACAAATTCTGTGCCTTCATGCATCATTTATTCACTCAGCGGACGTTGTTAACTCTCAAGATGCAGAAGGGCAAGGCTGGGCTGCGGGAGGAAACGTGTAAGCAGCCACTGCAATCTAATCTCTGCCCCCGAGCCTTTGTCACTGATACGATAGAAACAGAGATGTGGCATCCAAGTGTTGTATGAGCATTGCAAAGCTGTCCCAGAGGACTTGAAAATGGGCTTCCGTTTGGGGACGGTAGTAGAAACAGACAAAGTCAGGAAGGGAAGGGAGGGTGAGCCAGGAAACACAGCATATACTGTGACCTGGCAGGAGCATAAGGATGGGTTTTGGGGAAACTGAGGTCACAAGGTAGAGTGAGGGCAAGTAGATGTTGGGATTGGAGAGAAGCAGGACCTTAGTTACTGTCTATCTTCCGGAGGAAGTAGGTTCCCTGAGGAAGTTGAGTTTTGTACTCGTTAGTGAGACCTCTGTAAGGTCCCACTAGAGGGCTCTGGGAACAAAAGGTTCACAGTTAAGGACTCCCCACCGGGACAGTGACTCAAACACTGACTGAGCGAGTCAAACTCCTCTGTGGTTTAAACTCTACAGATGGCCCTGAGCACCCCGGCTGCCTGGCAATGCACAAGTCTCTGCATGTGTCGCCCTTTGCCCTGGTGACATGGTTCCAGTTCTCACTAGTGTTCTGACCCCTCCCCCTCCCATAGTCCCCTGTGGCTGCAGCCCACGGTGTTCTCCCCAGAAAAAAAAAAACTTCTTCTCGTACCCCACCCTCACTTATTCCTGCTAGATCTCCATTTCCCCATGACCAGCTCTGTCATGACTTTGGGAGCTAGGTAATTCTTTTAAAACGTCCCCCATTGAGACTCTCTGTGTTAGATTATGGCCACAGCCTCTAGGTGTTCCTCCTGCCCCATCCCTCATCCCCACGTGGTGTGTGCTCTCTAAACCATCATCCCAACCTCAGCACAGCCTTTGGCGGCTCTCTTGTTCACAAGCATCTACACTCTCAGACCTGGCTCTGGCTTGAAATGATTTTGCCAGCAGCAGCAGCAGCCGCCGCCTCTGCTCCAAACAGGGTAGAGGAGGTGGTGTGGGAGTTAGATTAGACTAGAAAGGACAGGAAATGGGGGTGTCGATTCTACTTTAGGTGTGGCTGCCCGGATGACGGTGACATAATTTGCTCAAGTGGCACTTTGTAAAGCATCGTGAGTAGGTGACACATCTCTCTGTGAGTCTGAGTGTGGGTTGTTGCTCATGGGAATTCCAACAGTCAGAATGTTGTCTGGCCCCTTCCCTGGGACAGGATTTGCTTGGTCTATCTCCAGCTGAGCAGAGCCTTTCTGGGACTTGCCAACTTTGGTTGCATAAGGAGGTAGGAGGGAAAGCCACCAACTCTCTGGGCCTCAGAGAGGGTCCTTTAATACCCAGTCCTAGGAGAGGTAGCAGGGTCATCATTACCTGGAGGAGAATGGCCCATCCCAGCTGCCCTTTCAGATGACCTTCCTGAGGTAGGAGGAGGGCACACAATGCCAGGCACTGGGGGCCATGGAGGAAAGGCCTGTAGGTACACAGTGTTCTCTCCTTGAGGCAGTGGTAGGCTGCCACTCTGCTTTGCTTTGAGATAATGGCTGGTTTGCGTGACTTTCAGACGCTCGATTACTGTTAACCTCCGCAAACTGGACGTGTAGCATCTTGGGTACCATATTACCTGCTGGGGAGACAACGTGGGCTCATTCAGAATTAGACGCAGCCTAATTCTCCAAGGGTGCACAGCCCAGCAGCAGGCTCGGGCTTCACTTTCAGGTGCTCAGAAGGAAATCCACATAGCTATTTCAGCTAACAACATCTCCGTGAAATGAACACATGTGTGCATCCGTTATATATCTTTGCAGGACCAACTTGTGATCTTTTCTCTTCTTATTAGGATCCTCTTCCTCCCTCATAAATCTCCATTGTTGTCATCCTTCATCTCTGTGTGCAAACCTCAGGCACTTGTGGGGTTCCTTTCCCCCAACACAGTTCTGCCTCTTCCTATCTTCATCTTCACTACCTTTCTCGACTTGGCCTGTCAAGAGGGTGGATCTGTACCCTTGGACTCTTTCAGCGTCTCTTCCCGCGCCCACCTCTTCAGTCACTGCGCATCCATAGCAAGGGAGTGATACAAGAACCAGATGAAGTAGGTATTACTCCCTACCCCTACTTCACAGCTGATGCCACCAAGGCTCCCAGAGGTTAACTACGGTTACACACTAGTGGTGACCCCTACACACACTAACTCTATCCAGCAGTTCTCTGGTGCTTTTTACAGCCAAGTCACGGTTCCAGAGCTTTATTAGATGTTTAGTCATGGGAGAAGACACCTGTGTGTGACCTTCCTCTTCAAGGTTATGAATATTAAATCGGTTAACCAGCTCCATCTTGACAGGAGAAAGCTGGCAAGAGGGTCTTTGTGTTACAGACAATTTCCAGTGACAAATTCACCGAGCCGGGCGGTGGTGGCGCACGCCTTTAATCCCAGCACTCGGGAGGCAGAGGCAGGCGGATCTCTGTGAGTTCGAGGCCAGCCTGGTCTACCAAGTGAGTTCCAGGAGAGGCGCAAAGCTACACAGAGAAACCCTGTCTCGAAAAACCAGAAAAAAAAAAAGTCATTCCTCCGTAAGAAGGTCTGGAGTCAGTAGAGAACAGTATCCTCCTTAACATTTATGAAAGTTTGGGCAAGAGCATGATTGGGGGTCTATGTTCCACAAACGCCACACCATACTCCAGAGACACATGTTACACTGGCTTACTGCATTTGCCTGGCTCCAGCTTCTTCCCATTTCTGACTCTGTCCTACATGATAAACTCTAAGCTTTCATATTCAAATATAATATTGAAAGCCTAGATATATATATATACACACACACACCAGAGACACAGCCTACCCTGAGAGGACAAACCCAGGCATTGGATCAAGACAGACCCTGAGATCAGGTTGGAGCCACTGGGTGGGTGTTCTAGGGACCCTGAATTATGGAGAGTGGGACAAGGAGGTCCAAGTTCTGTCTCTAGCTGACATTCACTCGCCAAGTAGGTAAAACCCAGGCACTGGGATGTCCTCATGCCTGCAACGATACTCCCTTGATTTAGTTTGGTTTGTTGTTGTTGGCAGGGCTGGAGATCAAACCCCAGAGTCTTATGGCTCTCTAACCATGCTACATGCCCAGCATGAAGGCTATTTAACTATTTAATCTGGTAGTTCTTTTTTTTTTTTTTTTCCGGTTTTTCGAGACAGGGTTTCTCTGTGTAGTTTTGGTGCCCGTCCTAGATCTCACTCTGTAGACCAGGCTGGCCTCAAGCTCACAGAGATCTGCCTGGCTCTGCCTCCCCGAGTGCTGGGATCAAAGGCATGCACCACCACCACCCGGCCCGGTAGTTCTAATCATTGTTCTCCGTACACACCAGCCCATCCATTCCACACCCTGCCTCACCTTTCTGCTTGCTAGCTTGTCGTCATCCTTTGGAGAAAAATGCTGAATTCAAATGTTTCAAAGATACTGGCGAACTGGTGCCCTGGGGTAATGCAAGAGGCATACATCATGCATTCGAAAAACCTGTGAAGCCCCAGAAGTCTCTAGGCTAATACTTTTCTTCTTAGCTTCACTGAAATCTCTGGGAAAAAAAATGTCCATGAAAGGTAGAAAGAAGACAGATGCTACACTCTAGTTTCTATTCCAAATTAAAGTGAGGGAAACATAAGACAGTTTGCACTGTATTCTCCCCCTGCCCAGCCAGTGGTTGAAGCTCCCAATTTGTGGAGCAGAAGGCAGCAGCTGGGAACCCCAAGGGTGGATGTGATTGAAAGTGCTCCGCAGATCAGCAGGCACACGGACACCTCCAGGGTAGAGATCTCAAGTCTGCAGTAGAACAAGCTGCCAGCCCATTGCCTCCTGCCCCCTCTTCCTCAGAGTTCCTCACCACAACCTGGGAACTCTCAAAAATGGCCCCTCAAAAATGCTGTGACAGCCAGTTCTCTAGGATGGTTTCCAAAGGAGCATATCTCTCTTGTCTCACTCTGAGTCACTGGGTGTCACCATCGGAAACAGTAACCAAATCTTTGCTAAATGGAGATCACTATTCTGAACATGCACGTATTAGCCATATATTCTATATAGCGGCCCTCTCCCTAGAGGGACTAGTAGTTTCTTCATATTGCACACGAGGTTACAGAAGTAATTCTCCAAGAGTTTACAAAGTTATTAAGCTAGTGGGCAGTTACCCCGGAGCCCAGTCCTGTGATACAACCAAACAAAGTGGGTATGGGACTTTACTCCCATATACAAGTTTTTCCGGCAATGTAGGAGAAGATATGAAGGAAACAAAGGATTCCCTCAAGCAAGAGTTGAGTGAAGATCCCAGTCAAGAGAAATGTACATCTAGGAATCTGCCGGCTCACCCTGCTGCCTCCGGGCTGGGAGCCATCTCTAAGGTGGAGATGAAGTCTGCGCCTGTGCAGCCAAGGAAGAGAGTGAGCCCGACATGGCCTGTCAGCCATTTGTACCGTTGTAACACCCAATGCTGCCCTCCACGACTGGTCCCTTAGAGATCTTGTACTGAATTAGAGATGTTGCTGGATCTGGTTCATTTGTTCCAGGCATCTGTCTGAAAGGAACCCTTCAAGGGCATGTTCATGGCCTGATAGGCTTGCCTGTGTGGTTTACAGAGAACATCTGGTGGCCCTGATGTCCTCTACTTGGGTCCCGTCTCATCTGAGGAGAGCTCCTATGCAGAGTGAGCCCAGCAGCTGCTCCTGACTTTGCTCAGGGTAACCATTGACCGATTTGATCCTCACTCCCATGACACTGTGCCTAAGTAAACCTGAACGTGGAGGGGCTCGAACCAGCCAAGCTCTTGAAAGGCTCTAATTTCAACAAGACCAGCAATCCTGTCTCGTGCCCACTCTGTTTTCTCCCTTGTTTGATATTCACTTCACAGAAGACATTTAGAAACACAGAACTCACGACCATCAGTAAAGGACATTGGCTCCTGCTTACTAATGACCCAGTCACCTCACATTTTTATGAGGATTGGTTTGTGGCTCCTCACCCAACATTCCTTCGCATGAGGACGGACACACCACTCTTGGAGCTAGTACACAAAGCCAGGGCCAGGATCTGGGCTATGTGCTCAGCAGGCATGATCTTGTTTACTCCTCACCATAGCCCCTCAGATGGGCCGTGTGCTGTTATCACCCCCACTTGACAGCTTGGGTGAGCTAGGCCCCTGGACACTAACCAGGGTGTACATGAACGATACCTAAGAGTTTAGGTGTAGGCCTGCAGACTATCTCATGATAGCTTCAGCATGACTGTCCTTAGGACTAGGTCATTCTTTGTTGTGGGGACTGTCCTGTGCCTTGTAGGATATTTAGCATTGTCCCTGCCCACCTCACTAAATGCCCACAGAACCTAGTCTTTTTTTCACTATTTTTTAAATTTATTTTTATTTCAAAAAATTTCTTGTTCATTTTACATACCACCCTCAGCTCCCCTTCCATCCCCTTCTTCCACCCTCCTCTCCCCTCATCTCACCGCCCATCCACTCCTCAGAGGGGGTAAGGCCTCCCTTGGGTAGTCAACAAAGTCTGGCATACCAAGTTGAGGCAGGGCCTAGCCCCTCCCCACTGCATCAAGGCTGAGCAAGGTATCCTACCATAGGGAATGGGCTCCAGAAAGCCAGTTCATGCATCTGGGATGGTCTTAATAATCCAGAAATGTCTCCAGATACTTGCCAGATATTTCTTCAGTGAGGTATAGAGCAAAGTCTCTTTGCTCTAGGCTGATGTTTTCCTGTTTGTCAGAGGATGGGGTCCCGGGCCATTCCAAGATCAGCACCTCTGCCCAGCATCACCCTTGCCCTTCCCTCTCTAAGTTCTTGTAACATCTTAAGAAAATCTTTCCTCTCTAATTTCATCCAGCTCAAAACAGTAAGTCCCCAGCCAGGTACCACTGTGGTCCCTTTGCATCCCAGGTTTCCCAGCTGGAGCCCGGGGACATGTGCCTGAGAGAGAAGGCTACTGTTCTTGCTGTCAGACACTGTGTTCCAGCCAAGGCAGGAAGCATGTCCTCTGAGTACAGTTTCCCTGCTCTAACAGACTGGCAAAGGAATCCAAGGACCACGGGCAAACCTCTCTCCTCAGCCCATCCCCATAGAGAGCCAAAGCCATTCACATCAGCCCCTAGATGGGTCCTTGGCTTACCTTCCCTGGAGGTGGAGAGGGACATCCGTCATGAATAGCACTTCTGCCAGGCTCTGAATGGAGCCATCAATAAAGGGCCCTACAATCCTTACTGGAGGACAGATCTGGCTGAGTATTCTTGCTGCCACCTTTCCATTTATTTATTTGTTTTCTGGAGCTGGGGACTGAACTCAGGCCCTTGCTTGCTAGGCAAACACGCTACCAGTCAGCTAAACCCCAGCCCTCCCCTAAATGACTGCCTTCTTAGGGTACATTTCTCATTCAGGATTCATTTAATAAACCCGTTCATCGCCAGTTCCTCTGGGAAGTGTGAGGACACAGAATGGGACATGGACACTTTGATTTTAGTTCCTCCTACCCACCTGCTCCTGACCTCTGCTTCCCATTTCTCTTCTTTCTTCTTGCATATGGGGTCAGAGATCAGCCCTCCTCTGGGAGACTAAATGTCAGGAAAACTCCAGAAAGTATACTTGTGTAAGGAGTGTGTGTGTGTGTGTGTGTGTGTGTGTGTGTGTGTGTGTATGTATGTATGTATGTATGTATGTATGTATGTATGTATGTATGTATGAGCAGCAAGCACTACTCTTAACCACAGGGCCAATTCTCTAGCCTCCTTGTATAAGGACTTTTATGATGGCTTCCTGTTCGCAGGTCCCTCTTGCAGATTCTTAGAGTGACTTATTTAGACCCCAGCCCAGGTGTGCTCTGGTGTGCCCCTTCTCAAGAGGCATTTCTGAATGTGACATCTCAGATGCCACTTCCAGGTGTTAAAAAGGAAAGACTGGCAAGGCGTGTTTTTAGAAACTGGTGTGTTTTAAGTTCCTGTGTTTAATCCCTTAATGCTTTTAACAGAAACAATGTAACGCCATGTATATTGTGGTGATCTTATGATAATGACAGGATTTATTTTTGAAATGTTAATTTGTGCTTCCCAGTGGGCTACAGAGCAATAACAGAAAAGACTAACTCATTTTTCCATCACGGATTTAAGCCTTATTTTCAAGGGAGGGTAAAAATCTAAAAGATTTCAGGCCAGTGGTCCTATGGGTCCACAAATAATGGCTCCCTGTAGCTCTGCCCTTGGACACAGCCCTTGGGCCTTTATCCTTCCCACAAGGAGAAATATTCTCAGTCCCAAATGCAGATTACCATTCTAGATCACACTCCTGATGCCTAGGGCACCAGAGTCATCTGTCCAATGCCCCAGACCAGTCTCAAGACCCATGGGGATTTCATGCTTGGCTTTGGCCTCTCAAGTGGATTAAGTCACCAATACTCATCTAGACCCAAAGGGGGACCATTTAGAGAATGCCTATGCTCAAATATACAGGCTAGAAGTGGGAAGAGAAGGGAGCAGACAGCCTAGAAGCCAACATTACGTGTGTCTCAGGGCCTAGTGTGGCATTCATGAGGCATAGTCCTATATTTATACTCTTGTCTCAACTCCCATAAGATGTTAGGAATGGCCCCCCACGAGGAGGTCAGGGCATAAAGAAGACAGATCAGAAAGTGGTATCATCCCTAATATGGGAATTGAAATGAGAGTATGAATACAGGTGAAACACTTCAGGGACACTTGGCCCTATAGCTGCAAGCTGTCTGCTCTCCATTGGCAGTGGCCAAGAAGGAGCTCATGAGTGGCCTGGTCCAAAGATGGAAGGCCACTTCACACACAGGGATGTAATGGAGAAAAGATACGGCCCTTGGCAGAGTCTCCTCTGGAACCTCCATTGGAGACTAATCCTGGATAGTCTTCACTGCATGATGAAGGAAAAGGGCAGTTGTTACCTCTTTCACAACCCGAGAGAAAAACCTCTTTGTCATTTTGGCAGCAGTTACACCAGGGCCTGCTGCCTCCCAACTTGGGAACTAGAGAGTGCTTGTTAAGCAATCCGCCACTGTGGTGTCTTGCAATGACCGCACAGAATGCCCCTGTTCCCTATTCCATCAGATCTCCAGCTTGCTGATCTGGTCTCTCTACTCCCCCCCCCGCCCCTGCAGGGGTGGAAGGGCCGAACCCTTTGCTATACTGGCGTGTTAGACTGTGCACACGTTTAAGTAATGTTATTTGCACAACTCTCTTCTTTCCCACCTGACTCATCTCCATCACCTCCCTTGAGTGTTTCCTTCCCCTTTACCCTTCCATCTGCCTCTTATCACAGCTTTCATGTTCTCAAGGCACTGACTTGGAATCCTGTCAAAGAAGAGGGGACATCCTAAAGACATCTGGGGCAGAGGGAAGCCTGTCGGGTAGCTGTTTGAAGTGCTAAATGTCAGCAACAAACTCCCATGGACACATTATCTTCAAGCAGACACTAGAGATCATATGGATCAGCTAGGGTGTTGAGGCTGCTGCCCAGTGTCAGAATTAGTTTGCAACTTCCAGCATATGCCTGAATGTCCATGGCTCAGGACCCAACATGGGGTGTGGGGACAGAGAGTTCATGGCAGTGTAGACTCCTTGCCTTTGTCCTTTGAGTAGCATTCTACCAGGTGACCTTCCTGATGATCATTACTTCCTGGGATCCATGGAACTTCTTATCCAGCCATATGGGTCATCACACATAGGCATGGTGGTACCCCACAGATGGTGGCTGCCCCACTCCTGAGTAAATCTCCTTGGTCTCCTCAGGTGTGGGCTTTCACATACACCCAGCAGATCATCCAGGATGAGCTGTGCCTATCCGTTGTCACCCTGTTCCCTGGTGCCCCAGTGGTTCTTGTTCTGTGCAAGAATGGGGATGAAAGGCAGGTGAGTGCTCTGTAGGCCCTGGGGTAGGGTAGGATTGGGAGTGGTCAAACTCCATAATGTGACTGGGGTGGGTGTAAGTCTTCTCCAGTCAGGAGAAGATAGGGCATGTTGAAAGGGGAAGGGTGAATGAGCATGAAAAGCTTCCAGTCAGAGTCAGGGATAGGACTCCCTCAATGGTGTCAGCAGTAAAGGCTACATTGGTCCCACTGAGCAGTGAATAGCTGAAAGCCTGGAGACTTTAGCTAATCTTACCAGCCCGCCCACCCTGTATGTTTCTGTCCCTGCTCCGTCACCTACCTGGACTCTTAGACAAGAGCCAGAGCCACAGGTGTGGATGCCTCTCAACCCTTTGCCCTCAATGCTTTGTGAGTTGTATCCTAGATACACACTGTCCCTCTAGCAGCGTGGACTAGGAATGTGCTCAGTTTCCTGCCCGGGTATGAGAGACTGGGGCTCAAGAGCTCATTCCAAGTATGAGTGTGGCACACAGTGGATCACTGTATCTATCTGAGATTTCCTCTTCCTCTTCTCCAAAAGGGGGCTGATAGAACCCAGAGGAACTGTAGGGAACAAGCATGGTAATGGTCTCTATGAAGTACCGAGCTCAGTGTCTAGTCAGGGTATGTGTCCATCCGTCTATCCTTGCCACATAAGAGGGGGTCAAGGGAAACTGCCTGAGACCCACCTCTCTGTGGGCTCTTGGTACAAAGTTTGAAGAAGTCTGCTGCTGTCACCTTCACTGGCCCCATCTTCTCTTCTCTAACTTCTTCCTAAAGGAAGACATGGAACATGTTTTTTTTTTTTTTTTTTTTTTTTTTCTGTCTGCCCCTGTGTCTAACTCAGTTCACATTTTCTACCCTGTCACCTGGAAAGTTATTGCCTCCCGATGAGTTTTCCTAGCAAACACTGATTTAACTTTTAACATTTTTTAAAACTCATTTTTAAAAGACTAGAACTGGAGAGATGGCTCATGGGTAAAGGTACTTGCAACAGTACTAAGCCTGCCCATCTGAGTTTAATCCCTGGAGATACATGCAGTGGAAAGAAAAAGCAACTCTGATAAGTTGTATTCTGGCCTACACACACACACACACACACACACACACACACACACACACACACACACACACACACACACA
>CABHPR010142719.1:0-25174 GCA_902168415.1 Peromyscus melanophrys | reverse complement strand
ACACACACACACACACACACACACACACACACACACACACACACACACAGAGGCATGCAGGCCCACACTCATAGTACCACACACATAACAAGTAAATGCTATCATTTTTAAGACACTTCAGAGCTGGGAGATGGGCATATTTTGTAAAGTACTTGCTTTGAAAACATGAGTTTCAACCTCAAAACCTATGTTAAAAAAAAGATGAGTATGGCACATACTTGTAATCCCGGAACTAGAGGGGCAGAATTGGGTAAATTTCTTGTTAGCCAGCCAGCCAGCCAGCCAGCCAATCTAATCTACTTGGCAAATTCCAGGCCAGTGAGAGACCCTGTCTCAAAAAAAAAAAAAAAAAAAGAAAAACGTGATGGATAGTACGTGAGGGAAAACATCTAAGATTGACTTTTAATCTCCACTTACATGTGTACACACATGCACATGCTAACCTGCATTCACAAACATGTAATACATACACACACACACACACACACACACACACACACACACACACACCACTTCACTTTTTTGGCCCACCGCTTTCTATTACATTACCATGATGGGACCAGATGAGTGGTGGTGACTCCAGAAGGCTCTAGATTCCTATAGAGATCCTGATTTGGTAGATCTCATACTGAGTTCAATCCCCTTGGCTAATTCTGAGGCCTCTGCTTGCTTAAAGCACTGCCATAGAATGTCTGTCCAGGAAGAGCCTCATAGCCTATAGCCCTTAGTATAGGAACTTCCTACTGTAATAAAACCATGTTTTGGTGTCTTCTGGGATTGGTTAGAGTAGCTGTCATAGTCAGGGTTTCTATTGCTGTAAAGAGACACCATGACCATGGCAACTCTTAATTGGGCTGGCTTACAGTTTCAGAGGTTTAGTCCATTTTCATCATGGTGGGACACGGTGGCATGCAGGGAGACATGATGCCAGAGAAGGAGCTGAGAGTGGAGAAGGAGCTACATCTTCATCCTGTAGGCAACAGAAAGTGGTCTGGCACACTGAGCATGGCTTGAGCATATATGAGACCTCAAAGCCCACTCCCATAGTGACACACTTCCTCCAACAAGGCCACACCTACTCCAACAAAGCCACACCTCCGAGTGGTGCCACTCCCTATGAGCTTTTGGGGGCCAACTACATTCAAACCACCACACTATCCATTCTTATTAACTAGGTCTTAAGAAACAAGCCATATTATGATGAAGTTTCTAAGAGACACCCACCCACATGCTGCTAGTAACTGTCTGTTAGCTGTTGCTGCGTGACAAATGACCCCCAAACTTGACAGCTTATGATAACACACATTCACTGTCTCACAGTTTGTATGGGCCCAGCCCTCTCCGTCTGGAGTCTTATTAGGCTATGGTGGAGGTGTTAGCTGAAGCTGCAGTCAGTTCCATGGGCTCACATAGCTCTCAGTGGGGGGTTTTGGCCCTGCCTCTCCCTCCAATGTAGCAGCTCACTCTGCAGCCAACTGGGAGTGGGGCGGGGAGGTGGGATACCAGCAAGATGGGAATCCTGTCCTTTTGCAACCAAATCACTCAAGCTTCCCCCCATCATTTGTTCCACATTGCACTTGACAGAAGCAGTCACCAGGTACAGCCTCTACTCAAGGGGAGGCCAATCAGGAGAGTGAAGGACAAGAGGTTATCAGATCCACTCAAATCCACCTACCCCAGTGATTGTTGGAGCCTAAGAAGGTATTATCCATTCTCCTTCGTCAAGGAAACCCTTTGATGATGGGATGTTATCAAGCTCCTTATATACTCTGCTACTGCAGACTGCTGTAGCCTTGGAAACTTGAGAGTTGGCATGCCCAGACTAGATGTCTCTTCTGGAGGTTGAATTTGTGTATACAATCGTATCACCTGCTCTAGTTATCTGGGCCGAAGAAGAGGGAGTAGAGAATTGAAGCTGTTCCATTTATAGAAGATGTACTGAGGCTCCTTAAGCTTTGTGCCCATACGGCTTAAAGCATCTTTGCAGAGAGGAAAGACAGAAGGAATGTTACCCGTAACCAGACCAGATCCCTAAGTAAGTGAAGCAGTCACTGTACTAGGCTAACTAAACTAGAGCCTGGGGTTGTCCTTTGCCTAATTGTTACCCCTATATTTGTGACTGTCTTTGGGTTCTCTGGTGGCAACAAAGTGTCTCTTGCTCTTCTTTAACCACAGTGCTGGGATAGGCACACCAAGTACTCGGTAGGCATTTTTGTAAGTAGAAGGTTGAGGAACCATTCCTTGTTCATGATAAAGTGAGTTTAAGTATGGATGGGCTCGCATCTCTCTGCTAGCCAGAGGACTTGGGGAGAGAATCCCTGGTGGCAATTACTTATGCTCTAGGGCCGCTTGCTCATCTTCTTTTCTCATGGCAGAAAAACGAGCACTTAGCTTTCTCCTGGCATCCCTCTTAACAGCAAAACAACTTGGAAATGGCAGTGAAGAGTCAGGTTGAAGGGTATGGGAAGTAACCTGCTAATGGAATACAGGCAGCTCTGCTGTGAACTGCATGCAGGGTATGTTCCTTAAGGCTCCATTAGTGGGAAATGGAGGCTAACCATTGATGATGCAGATAGGAATCACTCCAACTGTGTGGGGTAGCTGAGGTGCTCTCCATTGTTCTCGGGCTGCTGAAGACAGAGAGCTGTGATTTAAAAGTAAGCAGGGCAGCCATGGCGAGTGTCCATAAATTCAAAACAAGGCTGACATCTCAGCGATGGCCATGGCCTACACGTAACACAGCAGAGTGAATATGGCCCGGCAGCTGTGTGGATGTTATCACTGGGTTTGAATGGCAAACTCAGTAGCCTGAAGGAGCTCACTGAGTAGACAGTCTGGAGCTATGATTGAAAAGTTGTCAAATGATGTCATCGTGTGAGAACAGGGAAGATCTCTTGAAGATCTTGAGGTCTCACAAGATTCAGACTCCAAACAGTAGTTGGAAAATACCTTCCCTGGAGCAGCCTGACCACACTGTCAGGTGAGGAGGCAGCAGAAGTCCCATCCCTCATGGTCACATCTAGTGAATGGAAGAATATGGGCTACTTTCAGAATTTATTAATAGGCTATGCATATTAAACAAAGATATATAAAGATATGTTATATGTGACTGGGTATTTATACCACTGGCCCTCCATAGCTACAAGCTCTGTATCCGTGAATCCAACCAAACACAGACTTAAGCCACATGGGAAGAAATGCATCTGTAATGAGTTTGTGTGTGTGTGTGTGTGTGTGTGTGTGTGTGTGTTCATTATTCCCTAAACCATATAGTATAAAAAAACCACCCTTTACATTATACTAGATCTCTTAACCAACAAAAATACTGATTTAAAGTATACAATGTGCATAAGTTAGATGCAAATTTGGAGTAGGGAAATAGTGCATCATAAGTATGTTTGTTGTGCAAGCATGAAGACCTGAGTTAAAATCACCAGAACCACATTAAAAACAAAAAAAAACAAAAAACAAAAACAAGTGGCCATGTGCAACTATAACTCTAGCACTGTGGGTCTGTGGAAGAGGAGACAGGAGTCTTTCTGGAGCCTTCTGGCTACCAGCACAGTTCAGGTTCAGTGTGAGACCCTTTTTCAAGGTAATAAGGCAGAGTGATAGAGGAGTACACCCAGTGCCCTCCTCTGACCTCTGCACATGGATGGGTGTAAAAACCTTCACATACATGTGCACATGTAGTACACACACGCACGCACACACAAAACAAATATGAGCACGGTACCATTTTATATGGTCAACTTTAGCTTCCACAGAGTAGGTGTCCGCAGGGACACTTCCTATTAAGGGACCACTATGCAGTCTCATGAACTTAGAAAAAGGAGAAGCAGGGGTTTCAGACACTCTGGTGTCTCATTTAGAGTTGGGGGCAGAATAGTACTGAATGAATAGGAAAATGGGAGGTTGTAGGGTTGGGCTCTGCATGGATGGTGGAGCCTGGTGCTGCATTGAATCTGAAACTTCCTTTCCTGTCAGTTTGTTTCTCTTTGTGCTTTACAGCTTCCCCCTGTGAGCTCATCTCCAGTGAGAGTTTTTCCTCTGGGCATCCTAGATACTCTGGTTATAGAGGCATGCCTCGGGGGAGGTTTAAGCTTGCCTCTGCTAGGATCCCATTGGGTTGCTTTGATTTCAAGCCAATTTATGAATTGATTTTTTCTGTGAATGGTTTTCACACTGTGAGAAGAGAATCTGGAGCCCAGCTCTCTTGCTTGGCACAATCTTAGATTTTGATCATTTATAGATTGCTTTTCTAGAAGTTGCTTTGGTCATGGTTCCTGGGTGCTGCTGTTCACCCAGCCACATGGATAGCCCATGTTTAGCCCCTGCTACCCATGAGGCTGTAGGTCTCCTGTCTCTTCCTGCACATAAAGCCCAGCATTAGTGACACAAATGTGCTTGATCCCTCTTCCCACCTCATTCACCACACACGCTCGCTCTAAATTCCCATGCATTTTTGGGACTTGGATGCACAGCTGTGGTTTCAAATTGTCTTATCCAATATTTATGTATGTATGTGGTAGGGGGCTTCCTGTGTTGGCTCAGACCAGAATTCTTTAGTGCTGTAATTAGCTGTCACCACTGTCTTCCCCACTGGCTGGGGGAACCTTATCTTACTGCAGACACTCAATAAATTTCTATGAATGAGTGAGAGAATGCGTCTGTGATTCTTTAGCACCACTTCCTAATTACCTCCTGGCTAGTTATCAGACGTTGGAGTTTCTAAAAGACAGCCAAGGCAGAAATTGAAGACAGAGAAGACAAATTTATAACAATAAAATCTTGTTATAATACACATAGATTTGGGGATCGTGCATATTTAGCTTCATAATGACAGAGTTTAATACTGAGCATGCTAACTGGAAAGAACTATCAGGGATGAAAATCTTTAATACTGCAGTGGAGCCCGGCCAGAGTGAATTTGTTCTCAGAAACTCAGGGGGATGGTGTTGGAAGGCTGGGCAGGAGCCCTTGTATTTCATCAGCAAGCATCTCAGGCGTGTCTACTGGCATCTGACAAGATGAGCCCTAGCCTCTGGAGAGAAGCTAACCCTGTGTCTGTGGTCCTTTTAAATGACCCACAGAGGAATGCCCTGTTTCTCCCGTGCCACCCACTGAGCATTCCTGCCCCAACCAACTGCTCCATCCTTTCAGCACCTGGGACAGCGTCTGGCACGCAGGCTTTGGGGGTGGGAGGACTAAGGAGTTCTAGCAGCTGTGCAGATGTCCCCCACGTGGCAGGTGGAAGCCCGCTGGCCCCTGCCATGCAGAGCCAATCGCCTGAGCTCCCTCATGGGCTACAGTCTCTGGCAGCCCAACTCGGATTAGCCAACTCCGAAGCTCTGAGCGCTTTTCCATTTGCCGTGGAGTCGGCTAATTTAATGAAGCCGTCACAGTGCAAACCTCGGGGCTTATTGGAAAAGGACTCGAGCACGACATTATTTCACAGCAGTAGATTGCATCATTTTCATTTCACAGCTTTCCAATGGGAAATAATAAAACAAAATTACAAACATAATGAAGAAAAAGAAAGGAGAGAAAAATCCATGAGTGAGAGGAGTGCCCTCTATTCCGTGATGGGGCTGCTTCGCTCATTCACTCGGGCCAGTAAATATCACCTGGTTTCACTCTGCAGGGAAGAATATCCCAGGATGCCTGCACCTGCTGCTGGAGATAAGAGGCTATAATAACTCACTGTCCAGGAACACCGAGAAGCCCTGAGCACTCCAGGTACCCCTCCTGAGAAATCCCAGCTTCCAAGAGCAAAGCTCACCCCGGGGCTAGTCAAGACACCCGGGTAAAGGGTTGCGACTGGTAGGGCAGGGTGAATTCATGGGGTATGGGTATGCACGGCACCACCACCTCACAGAAGACAAAGCTATTTCGCCAGTGATGCTTTACCTATCCTAAATGGAAGAAGTAGGTCCCTGCCCTCATCCATCCTGCAGGATGCTTTCATTGTGACCACAGGTGATCTGACAGCCAGAGGCTAAATGGCAGTCAGCAGAGGGACAAAGCTCTCTCCAAAAGCTGTTCTCATTAATTGCACTGAGGTGTACAGATGCAGGGAGGCCACTGAGCTCTGCCAGGCCTTTTATTCTCCTCTGTGTGCCTGCCCTTCAGCCAAGGAGATGCTCCTGGGCTGTCCCCCAGCTTGGAGACTAGACTTCTCCATCACAGTCAGACCCCAGATTCCCCCCCCCACCTCTTACTAAAAATAAATTCGTACTCCAAGAGTGGGGGATGGGGGTGGAACCATCTGGAATGATTTTCTTTTACCTAGGAGTCCCCTTCAAGGCTGCCACTGACCCCCTCCCTCCCCTCCTCATCTTTCAGGAAGTCTCTCTGGTTGCCAGCTCCTCCTATCTGAGTGGCATCCAAACGTCTCCCATCTTGACTCACACTAGCATCTCCACTTATGTGTAGGTCAATGCGCATCTCCAAAGCACAGGGGTCAGAGGCCAGCACCCTCTCAGTCCTCATGTGGACTGAGAACACATGATTTCAGTTTCTCTGATCTCAGCTATCTCCTCTGTACAGAGGTCAACGTCATAGCTGCCTCCTAATTCCATTTTGACATTAGATACAGTGATTCATGTAAAGTTCTCAGCACAGAGCTAGGTACACAGTAGGTCCTGCACTTCATTAGGTCATCATGACAGTTCACTAGAGCAGAGGGCAGGGTCTGTATGTTTTGAGGGCTGATCTCTTTAGTCTTCTTGGGATGCTGTGTCAAAAAAAGTGAATGGTTACAACCACGAACATTTATTTCCCATAGTGCTGGAAGCTGAGGAGTCCACAGCCAAGGTACCAGCAAATGTGGTATCAGGTGAGGTCCATTCTCTGGTTTATGGACAATAGCCATGTGTAGTCTTGCTTAGTAAAGAGCTCTCTGGAGTCCCTGTTATATGGGTACTAACTCCACTCATGAAGGCTCCACACTCATGACCCAGTCACGTCCCAAAGGCCCCATCCCAGTATCCTCATACTGGGAGTTGGGATTTCACCACCTGAGTTTGGAGTATACTTACGCATTGAGAACATTCTATCCCTTCATCCTCAGTGGCCTCTTAAATATCAGGCTATGGCCAGAGAATCCCCTGTAGGATTTCACAAGGCATAGGGTCAAGGAGAAGGTTTTAACCCAGTCAGGCAGAGAACAGAAAAGAACAATGAGGTTCTGTGAGGAAAACATGCCTCCACTCACTTTTTTGCTGCACGGGGTCTCTGCCATTTCTCTGTCTGGTATGTCTTTATCCTTCTTGTCCCTTCCCTGCCTGTACACATGAATCAGGACTCTGTCTTGTCTGTGCTGAGCCCTGAGAGGAGGTGATATGAGGTGGTACATGGTATCAATGGGTGTTACAGGAGAAGAGGATGAAAATGGGCACAGAACCCATGCCATGAGTTCAAGGCCAGCCTGCACTGCAGAGTCATTCCCATCCTAAAGAAACTTCTGGTCTACCTTGTGAATCCAACTCCCATGCCTTAATTCCGCCTCTCTCTGCTCCTCTCTTGCCTGAAGAGGATTGCACCTGCATAACTGTCCATCTGGAGTGGCCCTCACCAGGTATGTTCAAACCACAGCCTAAGGACTGCCTGTGGCCCAGGATACTGGTCAATGTAGCCCAAGATAAAACCACAAAGTTATTTAAAATGTTATAGGATTGGGAGTGGTAGTGCTAATAACCTGGTTGTGTGGATCTCAAAGTTGAGTGATGTCAGACACCTACTTTGGCAGGGGCGTTCAGGTCCTAAAGAGGAGGTGTGGAGTCGGCTGGGGGAGAGAAGGAGGAGACATGATCTGAGAGTGAATCTGGGATGCCTGCTAGTAGGGTTTAATTGAAAAAATACTACACCTTTTATACTCTATAGTTGGACATAGGATTAAATGGGAGACAGGGGGCATGTGAGCTGGGATATGGCTTGAGAAATCTACATGACCTTGACAATAGGCACCAGTCTTATGTAATGGAAGGGCCAAAAGTTCCTCTTGCTAAAGATAAGAAGAAAGACTACATTATCAAGCAGGAACTTTCCTTAAGCCCCCAGGGAAGGGAGACCCTTATCCAAATGCCTGACCCTGGGGAAAGGACTTCTTCTGGGGAGCAGACACCATGTTACAGTTTCTTAGTCTTACTGTATGGGTTTGTTCCCTCATAATGCTCCCAAAAGGGAAGGTCCTGATGTTTTACTCTTTTCCCATTATACTTTACCATTTTGATTTCTCTGTATTTACTAACTGAACTCTTGCCCTTAATGGCCTCAGGCTCTTGGATTTGAATTGCAGGCATTTCATCCCGGGGATCGGGTGTGTCTAGTAAATCTCTAACTTTCCCGTTCTTGGTGTATTTAGGAGGGCATAATGGATTTCCTGGTTCCACAGTGGCGGGGATTTTTTTCCAAAGAATTATTTTGTTTAGAGAGGCTACCATTGGACATATTTTTAACTTTTACCAAAGCCCACAGAATTTCCCAAAGGGAAAGGCATTAATATTGAGACTCATTAAAAATGAAAGTGAAAAGGTGCTGGAGAAGTGTGGGCTGCAATGTTGAAATGCTGGAACTTTGTCAAGCAGCAATGGTCGCCATGCGGTCCACACCAGAGTGAACTTTGTAATGACGTCATATCACAGTATCAGTATCAAAACCAGACACTCCAGCAGGTTAAAAGTTGCCATAATATAGTGTCCAGCTTGAGGAGTGTCCTGAGCAGCTCCCAATGTCCTAAGCTTCCACCAGCTTCCAGAAAAGGGTCACGTGCATGGGGGCAGGTCTTACCAGACAGAGCACAAGCCCTGGACCCACTGGTGCTCTACAGAATGTCCAGTCCTGATCCAGGGAAGAATCAGAGCAGCTCATGCAGAATGCTGACCACAGAAGAGATTCAAAGAGCTCTAAGGCACAAAGCAAGAAAAGAAGTCACCAGAGCACCTCAAAGCATATCTGTGATGTCACGAAGACAGTGGGTCTCGATCCATGTGGCAGGAACAGTGTAAGTACAGGATCAGAGAAAGTGAAGCAGTGAGACATGGGCAAGAAATGGCATGAGGTACGGTCAGACAGGCCGCTTTGAATACCAGAACTCAGCCTGGTAAGAAGTTGGGAGCTATTGAAGTTTCCCGAGCAAGGGCGTATTATTGACTAGAGCATAAGAGCATTGACTTAGCAGAAGCAGCATGGCTTGAAGTGAGAGTCTGTGAAACCAGGATTTGGTCAAAGTTTCGGAAACTTCGAGAGTGTTGTTCAAATCTTAGAATGGTCTTATAATAAAAAACCCAGAGCCAGATATTGGGGTGATATACTGTGTACCCTCATAAAGCTTGCCTGAGGATCAGAGGACAGAGCCAGCCACTAGATTAGACACAGAGGCCAGACAGTGGTGGCACACACCCTTAATCCTATCACTCTGGAGGCAGAGATCCATCTGGATTTCTGTGAGTTCAAGGCCACACTGGAAACAGAGTCACGCAGTGGTGGCACACACCTTTAATCCCAGCACAGGGAAGCACACAGGCCTTTAATCCCAGGAAGTGACATCAGGATGGAGAAAGGTCTACAATGTGTGAGGAACAGGAACTAAGGCAGTTCAGCTGAGACCCTTTTGGGTGAAGACACAGAGGATTTCATAGGTGGTGGCTGTGGCCTGTTCTGCTTCTCTTGACTTTCAGCTTTCACCCCAATATCTGGCTCTGGGTTTTTTATGAAAAGACCGTCTAAGATTCGAATGGCACACGAGGCCAGAATTGTGTCAGTGTTAGAGTAGTGTAGTTAGAGAGCTTTCTCTCCGGGTCCTGCCAAGTCCCGGCAGTCCCATAGCCCACTTATAAAATAAACACACCAACTCTGATATTATTTAAACTCCTTGGCCATTAGCTCAGGTCTATCATTGTCTAGCTCTTACTCTTATATTCAGTCCATTTCTATTAATCTATACTTTGCCATGTGGCTTGTGGCTTACTGGTACCTTACATCTTCCTTGTCCTGGTGGCGGCTCCAGGCAGTCTCCCCCTCTGCCTTCCCATTCCCTCAATTCTCCTCTGTGTTAGTCCCACCTATACTTCCTGTCTGGCTACTGGCCAATCAGTGTTTTATTTCTATAGAGTGATATCCACAACAGAGTAGAAAAGAGATAATAGTTCTGAGAACTGGGGAGGTGAATTTGGCTGGAGAGCAGAGGAGGGAAGACCGAGTTCAAGTGGGAGAGTGGCTTTCATGTCACAAAGCTCTGGCAGAACAGATTGGGTACGTGCCTTCATGGTGTCCACATCGATCGGTTCCACTGTGAAACCAGACTGGATTCTTTAATTATATAAACTAAGATGTGGCAAGCGGTTCATTGCAGCCACAAACACAGCGCCTCCATGCCCAGTATTGTCTTAAGGACAATGAAGAATCAGTGGCTGTGTGGCAAGAGCTCTTCTTAGTTCCATCCTGGAGAGACCAGAGAGCTGGGAAGGCTAGGGCAAGTGACCCAAAGTCCAAGGAACATGAAGTAGAAATGGGATGTGAACCTAAGAAGCCTTCTGCCCAGTTCTTGATTCACAGCCATGAGGCTTTGCTGCTCCTGTGAGGACTAAAATTATGAATACCTACATTCTCACCGGAAGGAAGACTCTACAAACGCAATTGAGGTCCCTAGCAGGCTGACTTTTGAAATTGAATCATTTGGCATCTTGGACACCTAGTTGGCCCCACTGACCCTCAGATTTATTCCCTCGCTGTCCATTTGTTAGGGAGGATGCAGGATTTAGAGAGTTGTTAAGATGTGCCCAGACTAGGCTGGTGTGCTCCGTGCTCACCATTTCATTTCATGCAAACAGCATCCCTAGGGGATAAACATTAGCATCACAATTTTACAGACGAGGAACTTGAGTCTCTCAGAGAAGTAAAATAACTGATGGGGTTGCCCAAGTGATAAATAGCACAGCAGGCACCTTGTCTCAGTGACCAGGCCTCCAAAGTGCATGGCAGCTTAGCGCACGTGCGCGCACACACACACACCCCACAAATATATATGCAGATCAGTCAGCAATAAATATTTACTAGGTCCCCGTTATCTGACAGCATTATGCCAGGACTTGGCCACCAGTCCTTGCCTTCAAGGACAGTAAGCACAGGAGAGAAACAAGTTTCATTTGAAAGCGGGGGTGGGGGTGGGGGACACTTGGTAGTATCTCAGCTACAACAGAGCTTGCTTGGGAACAGGGAATACAGAGAAGGGAAGAGGAGAGCTTGGCCGAGAATGGAGTGGCTGTACCACGAGGATGATGGGAAATCAGGAAGAAAGAGCACTACTCTACATGGGAGGAGCCCTTGTGTGCTTCTCCAGGCTATACTGACCCTGTGCTTTAGTCCTGACTAAATCCCTGAGACACCCTCTTCAGGAATTTATGACTTTTGAGGTCATGGAAGAACACGATACCAAGCAGACTGAGTTCTGCTCCAGGATCTACTTTACGGCTCCCAGCAGGAGAGGTGCAGGAAAATGGGGATCTTTGCTGTGTCTGCATGGCACATTGTGTCCTGAAGCAGCACTCAAGCATCCTACACGTGGCCTGTCTTAACCCTTTATTACCTACCTGTGTGTCTGTTTCCCCCTGGAAGTTGGGGTCCACACTGTACCTTGCAGGTGTTGACTCTCGTGGCATGCTACATGGGGTGCTTGTGACACCCTAAGTGGATTGAGACAGCTTGTTCAGGTTAAGGGGCTCTTAAATCTGCTCCCACATGTAATCAGACAGGCCAGGATCACTTCTCTGTCTCCAACAGACCCCTGAACACAGCACAAACAGCTCAGTTATTCTGTTGGCTCAGAGACTGCCAAATAGCCTCAGGCTCTGTAAATGGATACTCACGATTCTGTACGGCCCCCCGAAACAGGTGATACAAACTCAACAAGAGGGGTGAGCATCAGGAAGCTGTCTGGATGGAGCAGGTGGAGAAGGAAACTCCTGCTCTATGTGGGTCCCCACCCTCTCTGAGTAGAACTGACCACAGCAGAGTGATGGATAGCAGGCCAGGAGTCCAGAGAGGTGATCACTGACCATCCTTCCCACAGCTGGCTTTGGGACATCCAGACCATCTTGTGGGAGCCCATTTTCAGGTTCCTCGTGGCTTTACCCAGCAGGTCCGCATAGAGAGGATGATTAGGACCACGAGCCTGGGTGCAGGTGTCTGAGATGGTCTGCACTTGGCTGTGCTGGGGGAAAAGGTCATTTGCTCCACCCCTTGGCATCTCTATAAAAACCAAGGGGCCGAGACAGTCAGGGCCCGTTGGAAAAGGTTCCAGGCCCTCTCGAGGCTCTCCTTTATTTTCTATCTGTTTATCTCCACAATATTCTCCACAATAAATCCTTCTATCTAATATTTCCTGCTGCTCACACTCAAGAAAACTCTGGGGAACTGTGGGGTTGGTGGGTAAACGCCCCATAGACCAACTTGGCCCCACAGTGACAGCTGAGCAAGGTGAGCTGAGGGAGAAGACACCTGTTCTAACCACAGCCATGGGAGCACTTCCGATTCCAGGACAAGAAGCTGCAACGCAGGGGGCATGAGTTGAAGAAGTCCCTGCACCTGCTGAAGATGTTCCAGCATGAAGTTAGCCATCCCTATGAAAGCAGCCGTGGCTCTCCCCCCTCCCCCGCACCCCCAGAGATTCCGTCTACTTTCAACTGCCCAACTTCATGTATTGTCTTAAGTTTCTGTGTATCTATCTGTGATGAAAGAAAAGTCTAAAATAGTGATTATGGCTAGGACTCCTCAGAGTTCCATGAAGTCGACCCCAGATTTATGAATCTTACAAGGTCTTATTAATAAAACCAAACCTGGAGCTGGTTATTGGGGTGAATGCTGGAAGACCAGAGAAGCAGAACAAGCCAAAGCCACCTCACCTTGCCAATTCCTCAGCTGATCCTGTTTCCTCAGACTGGAAGCTTCTGTGTCCTCATCCAAATGGATCTCAGCTGAACTGCTGCTCAAAAGCCTAAAAGCTTAACAAAGGCTCTAGTTCCTGGTTTTCACGCCTTAGATACCTTTCTGCTTTCTGCCATCACTTCCTGGGATTAAAGGCGTGAGTCACCATGCCTGGCTGTTTCCAGTGTGGCTTTGAACTCACAGAGATCCAGGCAGATCTCTGCCTCTGGAATGCTAGGATTAAAGGCGTGTGCTACCACTGCCTAACCTCTATGTTGAATATTGTGGCTGTTGTGTTCTCTGACCCCAGATAAGTTTATTAGGGTGCGTAATATTTTGAGGAACACAATATCACCACAGAAGGCCCATGCGCTACCTGATCCCATTTTAAAACATTTTTAGAAATCATTCTTTGCTTGCTAAGATGAAATCAGTACCTAATGGATGTCTACCCCACATGCAAGAAGCCAGGTACATTGAGGCTACAGTGGGAAGAAATCCCCAGGCTTGGCCTGTTCCCACCCTAGGAGGACAGTAGACTTATCCTGATTTACAGGGCCAGGAAATGATGCTCAGAGCAGTCCAGGAACTTGTCAGAGGACACAGGGTGAGGGAGTGGCAGGCAGGACTGGAATCTACTCAGCTCTACACTCCCAGCTTCCACTCATTGCTTTTCTTCAACCAGGTTTTACTTAGAAAATTAACCAAGGAAAACAAGAGCGGGTAGGCTCAGTGGGAAAGTGTTTGCTGTGCAAGCGTTAAGGACCCAAGTTCAAATCCCCAGCACCCATGCAAAAGGTGAGTATAGTGGTATACATCTGCTACCTCAGAGTTCTGGTTGGGACTGGGAGGGGAGTGGGGGATGGGTAGAGACAAGCAGATCCGTGAAACTCATTGGCCAATGAGTCTAGACAATTGATGAGCTCAAGGCTCAATGAAAGACCCTACCCCCAAAACACATAATGGAGAGTGGTAGAAGAATACACCTAATGCTGACCCCGACCTCTACATACACACACATACACGCACGTATGTGCATATAATATACATGTAATAAACTTAATAGATAAACATGAAAACAGTACATATAGCCAAGAAACTTAACTTGTAACACACTTTTTAAAATCTCTTTTCCATTCATAAGAGGAAAAGCTGAAGTTCTAAGATGATAATGATTGGGCCAGTTTGATTGAAAAAAAAATGCATATTTAGCCCACTAAAAAGCTGTATCAGCTATTCTTGTCTCTTTGGGAAGTTCAGATTTTTAATTTTATTTAGGCAATCATTGAAGTAATACTTACATATAGAAATCTTTTATTCAACCCACATTCTCTCTCCCCAGAGACAACCATCTTTCAAACTTCTAGGTCTTTCCTCTGGCATTTACATCTATAATTTTAAAATTATGCTGCTATTTTTTAAAATATCTGTTTTAGACATTTTCTATTGGCTTCCTGCCATGGTAAACAGGGACTTAGCTTTTTTCACACCACTGCCCACATTTCTCTCCTTTTATCTCTGTGACATGTTTATAAAATAATTTTTTAGCAAAATCAATAATCAGCTTTTGCATGCTGAACCAAACAGCAAATTATGATCAAATCTTTTTTCTGTACAATCTTTTGTTTTTCCTGAACTTAATAATTGCCTCAGGTTTTTTTTTTTTCTTTTTTTCTGGTATCCGAGACATTTTCCTCCAAATTCTCCAAAATGTCATAATATTCTTCATAGTGTGAGATAATCAACATTTCCTTTCTTCCTTCCTGTAAGAGACCCTACTCGGGGGCTTTCTATTAAAATGCTCCCATGACATTACTTACATTCTCCTCTCTGGTCTCTAAATGTCAATTTGAAAATCCTCAGAGCCTACATCTCTGGCAGTTTTTCTAAACCAGTTTGTTGATTATTAGATAGTTTCTTTTCTCGTGCACCCTTATGGAGTTCTCTAGCTTTCCTAGGATATGTTTGTTTGCTTTTCTGTCTTTCCAGTTGGAAGACATCCTCAAATTTCTAGCTGCCTCTGACCATCTGTATATATCTCAGAATGAGACACAAAAATAACAGAAATTTGGTGTGGTTGGGCAGGCATGCTGTCTGGTGAGCCAATCCTTTTCTTTGGGATGATCCTGTAAGGGCAGATATTTGCTCTTGGTCATTTTAGTTTGGTGGTTCTCAACCTGTAGGTCATGACCCCTTTCACAGGGGTTGCATATCAGATATCTTGCATATCAGATCTTTACATTACGATTTACAACTAGCAAAATTACAGTTGTGAAGTAGCAATGAAAATAATTTTATGGTTGGGGTCACTACAACACGAGGAACTAACTATTAGAGTGTCACAGCATTAGGAAGGTTGAGAATCAACGCTACAAGTTCTCTAGATAACAATCATTCCATCCTGGAGATTTACCTATGCTGGGCCTGTCTTTCTTGACAGAAGGCTGGAGAAGACAGCTAAGGCTGCTATGTTGCAGTGAGCAGGTCTCTTCTGAAACAGAAGAAACAAATGCACTTGATCAACCCATGCTCTTGACCCTGGTGCCCTCAAGGTGGCCCTCCCTTGTCTGCAGTCTCTCAGCTTAGCTTAGAGCCCCAGACTCCTGCTGTATCATTGGAAACAGTGAAGTCACCAAGACCTGCAATTCTAGTCCTGAGTTGCTCAAGCATTATCCTTCTCTGGTAGGTCTGCTTGAAGGCCTGCAGGACACCTGGGGAAAGAATTGGGACCTTTGTGGCTCCATCTGTACATGACAATCTTCCTAAAGGGGCTTTAAAGAAATCACCATGGTATGTTGGGCCCCAATGTGAGGTGTGCTCATCTTTTTAATTTTCCTTCACAGAATGTTCCTTTTTATTTTCAGGTGCACATGTCTCAGTGATGCTCCTGTGTGGTAAGCCTTCATTGTGTGTCTGTGTTTCATGAGCACTCCATTTGTGAGGCCTTGTTCAGTTTGTGAGGGGCAGGAAAGCCAAGAATCTCTTCAGACTTCACTATCAGAATCTTGTAGCTGGGACCTGAGAAGATGTATTTTGAGAAAATTCTTTAAGTAGTTCCGATGACCTGTTAGGCCTCCCATACCTAATGTCTGACCCTGGGGCTCTGCTATACAAAGCCATATGTCCACAGTATCATCTGCCTGCCCTTTGGGACTTCTACCACCCACTGCCCTTACTAGATAGAGCCTGAGCCCCAGACCTTAAATTCTCCATCATTCCTACGCTATGGTTTCTTACCCTAACTTTTCTCTGTCTTCACTCGGGCCTCTCAATCTCAGGTGAGTTTTATGGACTTCTTGCTGCCTTTGCTGAGGCTCATGTCCTGATCCCTCATCTACCACCCACCCAAGTTCTGATCTTAACGCTGCTCCTCAGGGAGGAACAGTGTCCTTGCAGAAATGTATCTGCAAATGGAATTCAAATCAAATCACACTATGTCTCCCACCTTAGCATGGAGCTCAGAGACCTGCAGACTCCTCCCTCAGGGTAAACCCTGACATTGAGGACTTGTGGCCAGCATAGGTGACTGGAAGGCACAATGGCCATTACTAGGCTGCAAGCTTATTTCCTTCCATGCCCCTCTTTATCATTCCCCATGGCTTTCTGATACATTTGCTCAGAGACTAAAAATACCCAGAGCTCCGTGCAGCTCCAGATCCGAATTATTTTGTAAAACTTGTTAAGTGCTTTTAGAGTTAGGCAAGCAAGAAAATACTTGACTTTCGTTCTAATGAAAACTATTTTTAACACTTAAAATATATAAAACAACCATCCTTCTACATCTGCAGCTTCAGTATTTGCCAGCACACTACAGCACACAGCTCCTTAAGCACACCCCACATGAAAATATAGGTTCATAGAAAAGTTAAACTGCAGGAGATTACTTATTCATTGATAAGGATGTCCTCTGTAGGCAAACTCCTAGAATCTAGAAACCCAAATTTAGGCCAAGCCCAGTCATGTGCTAAATGACCCTCTCTGCCTCTCTGTCCACCTCTGGGACACGGAATCAGATATTTCACCTGCCCTCTATGGGCTGTCTTGAGACTCCAGTGAGGGGCAGACTGTAAGCTGTGCAGATCCATAGGCAGGCAATACACCTTCCTCAAGAGAATGGAGAGTGGGGATGAGAGCAGCAGGCCCTCCCTGGAGTGGCACCCCCAGGTTGTTGCGGGGAGACCAGCCTCCCACCTTGTCAAGTTGTAAAGAGTCTATCCAGCCTTCATCCCCGCAGCAACTGGAATATGAGCGCTTCCAAGTCCCATTATTCTGCACGGTATTGCCCCGCAGCCCTGAGATTCAGTTAAACACCGAAGCTCCTGAGTACATTTTAATTTCTAATCATTAGTTACAAGATTTTCTTGTTAATTCTGATTCAGCAGATTTTGCTGAGACAGCTCTATTTTTTTTCCCCCCTTTATTTTGGTCACACTGCACAGAACCTATTCAGACAGACAATAAATCCGGGTGGCTAACCTCCCTCCTGGGAGTGAGTCATCTGCAACTCAGAAAAGGACAGAGCTACTGGGGTGGCAGCAGTGGGGGTGGGGGGGGGGGGGGGAGGTAGGGCTCTTCCTCCTGGGTTTCTTTACACGCGACTCTAGACCCAGGATACAAGACTGCAGGTAATTACATCAAGCGATAACAAGATTCCCTCAGAATTGCAACATCAGGCAAATGAGGTGTGCGGGGCTATGGGGTGGGGGTGGACTGGAGGGTGAGCTCAGGACAGTTCAGCAGAGCAGGAGGGCTCCTGCTGCCTGCCTCTTTTATTAGATCACAGATAGCATGCCACTGAATTTGCTGTAGATTTATGTAACCTGGGAGGCACCCACAGAATTTTGCAGTCGGCGAGACTGCTTCAGGCCTGTGCACCCTCCTCCCCGCCCCTCTTCTGCCAAGCTGCTTGCTTGGGGCCATTGGCAGGAACAAGTTTATTGCTCTCCTTGGTCAGGGAGGCAGCCTCCCTCCCCATTCTTGATGTAGGAGAATAATGAGCTATGCTAAATTGTCCTCCTGGCTATAATCTTTCCAAAGACTACTGGTATTCTTAGGGCATGGTTACTACAAGCTAATACTTATAGAATATTACCATGTGCTAGCCACTCTTCCAAGCCCCCCCTCCTTTTGTATATTAACTCACTTAATTGCCACAGCAACCCCACAAGGTGAATATAAATAATGATTTCCATTTTATAGAGGAGGAAACTGAGATACACAAAGGAGAAAGAATCTGCTGCTGTCGCCCACATAGAAAGCGGCAGAGCTGAGACTTGGCCCCTGGTTTTAGAGCCTACACCCTTAGCAATTGCACTTTGATGATGGAACCTGATTTGTCACAAGATATGACAAGAGTGGCCGGGTACAGCAGCAGCAAACCTAAACCTTGGGAGGGAAGGGGCTCGGGTTAGACCTATGATGGGAATAAAGGGAGAGCTGTAGGAACAAATTTAGCTGGTTGGCATAAAAGGAAGTCTGTCAAGTAAATTTCATGATAGGGGAAGAAGTAGTCATCCAGACCAGAAACCCGGAGGCTAATAGAGTACAGACCAAGGTCACAGACAAATAGATCATGCAGGTCAAGGTACACTGGCCTTGGAGACGACTAATAGCAGGCAGTAAGTCCAGGGCTAGATCCCAGGCTGAGGCAGGCACTGTAGCAGAAGCCAAGTTCTCTATCTCACACCAGACACACAAAAATAAGCTTCAAGTAGTTCAGTGAGGTAAATATAAAAGCCAAAGCTGACAACTCTTAGAAGGAAGCAGGAATAAACCTTCATGGTCTCAGTTTTGTCAATGATTTTTTTTTTTTAAAAAAATATAACACCAAATACCTGAATGGCCAAAGAAAATGCTAGACAAATTGGATTTTCTCAAAATTAAAGATTTTATACATAAAATGATATAAAGAAAAAAAGTAAAGGTACAAAGATGAAAAGTATTTGTCAATCATGTATCTGATAACAATTTAGTATCCAGAATATATAAAGAGCTTCTAAGCCTCACCAACAAAAATGACAAACACTCTAATTTAAAAATAAGTTAGTGCTGGGCAGTGGTGGCGCACGCCTTTAATCCCAGTACTCGGGAGGCAGAGCCAGACGGATCTCTGTGAGTTCGAGGCCAGCCTGGGCTACAGAGCCAGATTTAGGACAGGCACCAAAACTACACAGAGAAACCCTATCTCAAAATAAATAAATAAATAAATAAATAAATAAATAAATAAATAAATAAATAAATAATTAGAGGCTATAGAAATGGCTCAGTGCACTCGGGAGGCAGAGGCAGGCGGATCTCTGTGAGTTCGAGGCCAGCCTGGGCTACCAAGTGAGCTCCAGGAAAGGCGCAAAGCTACACAGAGAAACCCTGTCTCGAAAAACCAAAAAAAAAAAAAAAAAGGAAAGAAATGGCCCAGTGGTTAGGAGCACTGGCTGCTCTTCCATGGGACTCAGGTTTGGTTCCTAGCACTACAGTTCACACCTACCAATAACTCCAGTTCCAGGGGGTCTGATACCCCTGGCATACACATGCAGGCAAAAACATCTATACACAAAAACATAAATAACAAAATAGAAATGAATCAACATTTTTCAGAGAGCATTTACAAACACACTCAGTGCTTTGATGATCATATCTCATCAGAAGACTGCCACTCAAAAGGACCAGGAGGGCTTGGGACGTAGCTGAATCGGCAGAATGCTTGCCTACATGCGCACATTCATGGGTTCAATTCCTGGCGCTGTATAAACGAGGTCTGGTGGTGAGTGTCTGTAATCCTAGTATTTAAGAGGTGGAGGCAGGAGAATTAAATCTTCAAGGTCACTCTTGGCTACATAGCAAGTTAGAAGCTATCCCAACCTACTGGAGCTGTTATTTCGAAAGCAAACAAAACCAAAACAACAAACAAGTAAACAAAAAAAAATTCCCAGAAGACAACCAGGGGATGCTACTGACCAGGACTGCTATAATAAAAACATTTTAAAATGAACAAAACCCCAAACTCAGGAAGTGATGGTAAAGGTGTGGAGAAACTCGAGCCCTCATATCATGCTGGAAGGCGTGGAGTGTGGTTTAGCTTCTGTTGAAAATAATTCGGGAGGGGTGGTATTCTCAAAGATGAAAGGTATCATTTGACCCACCAGTTCCAACTCCTGTGTATCAAGCCAAAAGAATTGATAAGAGCTGCATAAATACACACACACACACACACACACACACACACACACACACACACACACGATTCACAGCCTTAAGTGGAAACACTCCAAACAGCTATAAACAGATGGATGAATAAAAAAAAATATGGTTTTATAGACAGTGAAATATTAGCTAGATATAAAAAGGAATGAAGAGCCAATACAGACTGTAATGTGGATTAACCTTGAAAATACGCTAAGTGAAAGAGGCTGGTCCCATGAGTCTCCTTTTATGCAATTCTATTTATATGAAATGTTTAGAATTGGTAAATCTACAGAACTGGAAACAAGATTACTGGTTGCCAAGGCCTGGGAGAGGGGGAAAATGAAAATGAACTGCTTAATAAATAGCTAAAAACATTTCCATTTTGGGGAATGAAAATATTATAGAGCAAGCCTGCTACTGTTGCATTGTAAATATCTTTCAAAGACCCACATGCTAAACACTTTGTTGCCAACCTGGGAGACAGTAGCACCTTTAAGAGGTGGGGCTTAATGGGAGGAAGTTAGGTCATTGGTCCTGTGCCCTGGAAGGTGGTATTGGTGCCTCTGTCTTCCCTCTTCCTTTGCTCATTTATCTAGTGAAAGTGAAGTGAACAGGCTTTCTCCACCCCGACTGCCATCATCATGATAGCTCAAAGTCATGAGGCCACTCCCTGGTGGGTGGGCTGGAAGCATCCAAAGCTATCATCCAAAATATCCTTTTATTCTTTTTAAGTTTACTTATCTCAAGTAATTGCTATAGTAACAGAAAGATGACTAACACAGGGAAGGAGGTGGTAGTTGTGTAACACAAGTATATGAGAGGCCACTGAACTACTCGTATTCAGTGGTCAGGTGGAAGGATGTGGAGATGAAGTATCTGATGCATGGCAGTAGCCCTGATATCTGGTGAAAGGGTGACCTGGCGCTGACCTCAGCACAGAAAGCCTGGGTTCCTAAAGCAAGTTCAGCCCAAACGAGGAACAAGATCCCAGCCAGCCTGCAAGGTGGATAGTGTCTGGTGTCTGTCTAGCTAGGCAAACAAGAACCTGGGGCTCCTTCCCAGGTGGGATGTTAGCAATAGCTAGCTATTCCAGATGCTCATTCAAGGTTGGCAAATGCAAGTGACCAGGGGACATGGGCTCAGATTTCCTGTGATTTGGGCATTTCTGGTCTCCCTTCTTCCTTTCCTTCCCTCCCTTCCTTTCTCCCTCCCTCCCTTCCTCCCTCTCTCCCTTCCTTCCTCCCTCCCTCCCTTTGCTTGTTGTATAAGCCTAGAGGCTCAAACCAATGCATTTGGCTGATAATGAATCTTAAACACAAAGGAAAAAAAATGAGAGGGAGGGGTGGGGGGAGGAGGGAATGTTCTGTTGTTGTTTAGAAAATGAACAAAACAGCTGGAGGTAAAGCTTTTGTTACAGGCTGCCATCTCTGATTCATGTGTCTCTATAATCCTGACTGCGGCTTGAGCAAGCCAGGAAGAACGATTATTACCTCTCACGCTGCACCCACCAGCATGGGGTTTATTGGAAGTTGACGCCCATTTAGCACTGTCAGGAGCTTGCTTATCATCATGCAAAGCAGACCACTGCCCAGGGAGAGCCACCTCCTCTGCCTGGATGTCTGCGAAGGTGTGTGTTCAGCTGCTCCAGGACCCACAGGGAAACATACATAGAGACCCCAGCCTGCAAACTTGGCAGAAGATGAGGCAGGATCTTCCAACCTCCATCTTTACATCAGTTGGACGAAGCAGAAAAGGAGAGGAATTTTATAAAATAAAAAATAAAAAATAAAAACAAGGAGCCTTTGATGTCTCCTCTTATATCTCTGCTCTTCTTCTACTCCCCCCCCCCCCCCCCCCCACCCCCACCCCCGGCCACTGCTTCTTCCTGTTTCCTTTATTTTGCTTTTTGCTCACACATGCCCCTGAGTAGACGTCATCTATCACTGTGGTCATTTGAGTATGGCCCTGCCACCTCTTGCTGTGACACTCTTCCTCCCCTTCACATATATGCCTATTTTCGTCTTACTCTGGCATGGTCAGGTTGGGTGGGCTTCTCAATGGCTTTTTGGATTACCTATCCAGACCCACCCTCAGTCCCCCTTCCTCCAGACAGCCTCAGCCCGACCGTGCTTCTCTTGGGAGATTTTCCTTTTCTCTTCCTTCTGAACATTTCCTTCTAGTTGGTTTTTGGTTTGGGTTTGTTTGTTTTCTGCTTTTTACCTGCCCTTGCTAGACTCTGGGTCCACCTTTGAATTGTCTCACACCATACAGGGTCAGCGCAGGTAAGACTGCATGCGTGCGTGTGTGCGTGCGTGCGTGAAGTGCGTGCGCGTGCATGCAAGCTTGCCCGCGAGCATGCGTACGTGCCTGTGTGCGTGCCTGCAAGGTTTTCTGCGAGCGTACGTGGATACTACTGACCTGAGAAAGGTTAAAGTCTCCAACCTACTGCTGAGCCCTGGGAGATTCCTGCGCCACCCATTGTACCGCCTCCTGGGGGAACTGGCTGTGGCGTCTTCTCCAGAGAGTGTATGAGAAGGAAGAAAGGTAAGAAGGCTGGCCAGGCCTTGCCTTCCTATCAAGTACCCTAGCCCTCTGCTGTGGCATCACCGAGGAGAGGCCTGGAAAGAAAAACAGAGGCAGTGGAAGAACCTTTCTCTGGGATACTGCTGGGGAAAGAAAGAAGGCTGGGATTGAGGGGTTGGGGTTGAGGACAGGTAGCACATGTTCAGAGCCTGGCTGCCACACAGTTCTGGCTATTCACCCCATGGTCAGGAAGACACCTAGGAAGATTTCAGAACCAAGGAGTGGGGGCAGGAGACATTGTAGAATGTTCAGGACCTGGCCTTGTGAGCTGGACCTTTTGAATCAGGGAGGGGAGGCCTTATAATGAGTCCCCAGCACAAGACCCACTCTATACCAAGACAGATACCCAATAAAGGAGGCTGCTGGCCCTGGCTCTAAGGTACAGGCTGCAGTGTGTGCCCAGTTACTGTCCAGGCAGGATCGGCCCAGGCAGAGCCAGTTCTATGCTCAGGGGCTGATCTACAGCTCTACAGGTCTGGGGAAGGGGAGTGTCTTAGCCTCTACCCAGAAGGCCCTCTTTCCTTGAGCCCTGTCCCCAAGCCATGTCCTCCAAGAAATAAGGCGAAGGATAAAATTGAAACAGACAAGGGGAGGGAGAGGGAAAGGAGAGAAGGCATGGTAAGAGAGCAGTGTGCTGAGCGAGGCTCTGAGCACTAAAACCTCCGGCTCACTTAAACAGAACAAGAGAATTGAATTGAATATTGAACATTAGAAAAGATGAGTAGCACTAAACTGGGCTTTGTTACCTTCCAGGTAAGTCAGCTGCAGGGGGAGGGGGTGGCTGAAGGAAGGGATCTGGACAATGACAAAAACATCCCAGAGATGTATGTAAGCCCCTCCTACCCTTCCTAGTCCCGCCCCCTGCCCCCACTCCTCTATAGCAAACTAGGTTCAGCTGCTCAAGCTGCCTCCTCCTGCCCCCGCCCGCATTCTCCCAATTAAAACATCTCTTCAATATTTCCTGCATACAGCACCCTTAATATTAGGTCTGAAAACAATTTGCAATCAGTTGCACTAATTAATCTAATTGAATTTAATTTCCCTTTCTTGGTGTTAAGGGTGAGTGAACTCCATATGCTGACTTATGTAAAGTAATATGCAAATTTGTATCTTGAGCCCAGAGCCCTGAAAATGTTTCTGATTACGATAAAGGCTACATTGAGGCCCTACATAAGTGAATCACTCCCTGCGGTTTCTGGTCTGACACCATGCTCTCCCAACAGTCCATGCACATCATGTCTCCTTGCTGTGACACTTGTGACTGTCACCCTTCTTTCTACCCGAGACTATGCTGCCAAGTCCCTCAAATAGGTTCCTGGATATCTGGATTGTAGTCCACTTTAAGTCTTTAAGAGCTGAGCTTTGTAATCCCCCCTCAAGGCCCCTCATAAGCTCAAGGATGGCCCTTATATGTACAGAGAAAAGTTTGATGGTGAAACTGCCCTTGGGGACATGGTAGGCAGTACTTTGCCAACTGTCCTGTCTGCCTCCAGCAGAGGGCAGCTTCAAGCTAGAATGCGGGGTGGGGGTGGGGGTGGGGTGGAACCCAGCCACAGTTGGGAAAGTGGACAGACAAGTTGGTATCACTAGTGATGAGATGGCAATGGAGAAGAGGGTCATGAGCCTTGATCAGGCACAGGCTGAGTCCCAGGGTCTCTTATAGAGCCCTGCATCCAAGAGCCACCAGGTGGGGATGTGCTGAGAAGATAACACAGGGGAGCTAAAGCTTTGGCTCAAAGCAGGCTGTGGCCAGGGTGCTTCAGCTCAATTAAATCCTGATGTCTTCATTCTAAATTTGCTTCCAAATATCCCAAGGTAGGAAAGGGGAATTGCGTGGGGTATTGAGAAAACAAAATTGGGCATGAATCAGTTGTCGAAGCTGGGTCACAGGTTTATTGGGGTTTAATATACGTAATTTTTTCCTATTTGTGTTTGAATTTTTCCTTAACTAAAAAAAGCATTCTGGTAATAAATCTGGATCTAAAATCTTGGGTTTTTTAATTCCAACTGAGTGGGACTTCACAAACAAAATAAGGAGGCTTTCTTGTCACCTCCTGTCGTACCTGGGCCTGTGTAGATGAAGGCTGTAATCTCACCCCGCCTGCCCAGGCATGGTCAGAGGAGTGCAGTATGAGGTGAAGAGGGGTGAGGGCATGTTGTTCTAGCCACCTGATGGTTCCAGAGCTCCCTGAGTCTGCTTGTTTGTCCAGAGAAAGGGCAGCAATGCCAGAAGCAGGCTCAGGCCAGTAAAATGTCAACAATGTAGACTTGGGGCCAGGACATATTGGAGTTGAATGAGGCTGTGGAGAGGAGGACTTGCAAATAGGGTCTCAGTGATTTTTTTTTCCAAATAAAAACATTAAGAGTCTTAATCAGTGTAGGACCAATGGACAACAGAAGACAAATTTTTCTGAAGACAAATCAGACAGTTTCCTTCTTACTGAATGTGTGTGTGTGTGTGTGTGTGTGTGTGTGTGTGTGTGTG
>CABHPR010142718.1:36349-60687 GCA_902168415.1 Peromyscus melanophrys | reverse complement strand
CCCCCCCCTTTTTTATTTTTCTCTTAAATTTTATTTGGGGGTGTGGGTTCTGCAATGACAGGGGTGGATACACAGGGATGGGAAATGATTGGGATGGGGATGCATGATGTGAAAGACATAAAGCATAAGTAAAAAGAAAGTTAAAAAAAGAAAAAGCTGCCAGAAGAGGCTGGAACAATGTTTTCTAAGTCCTAAAATACCATGACTGTCAGATTAGACTAATATACCCAGCAAAACTATCCTCCATAATTGAGGGAGAAAGAACAACTTTTCATGATATAAGCAGTCTTAAAATTTTTTTTATCTAACAAGTCAAACATGAAGAAAACACAGGAAACAGTATTTTGGGTTGAAGAGAGGAATAAAGGAGAGCAGAGACTGGGAAAGAAATATGAAGCCCTAAGTATTAAAATACAAAACACCACTGAGAACACAAACACTGCTACCAATATCAACATAATGACTGAAATCACCACTACATTTCCACAATAACTTTAAGTATCAATGGCCTCAGTTCTCCAATCAAAAGACACAGGCTGAATAAATGGACCAAAAAACAAAATCCATTTATTTGCTGCCTACAAGAAGCAGTTTTAAAGACAGGCATCACCTTAGAGTAAAAGGACAGCAGTATTCTTGTCAAAAGGGACCATGAAGCAAGTAGGCATTGCTACCCTAATATATGACGAGATAGACTTCAAACTAAAACTAATCAGGTAAAGAGGAACACTTCAATCTAATCAAGGGAACAGTTAGCCAAGAAGACATTACTAGCCTAAACATACATGCACCACACTCTGGGGCACCTAATTTCATAAAAAGTGTGCTGCTGTGTTTAAAGACACAGATCAGCATCAACCCATTAGTAGGTAATTTCAATACCCCATTTTATCCTCAACAGTAAAACATCAAAATTAATTGACATCATACATTAAATGGTCTTAATGGATACCTACAGAATATTCTATCCAAACACCAAAGAATACATATTCTAAGCAGCACATGGAAGCTTTTCAAAAGTAGACCACATCCTGGGACTCAAAACAGATCTTAACGAATTAAAAAACATTTAAGTAACTCCTTATATCCTATGTGAGCACTGTGTAATAAAACTTAAATTGACAGCAAACAAATCTCTAGTATATATACAAACTCAGAGATTAAACAGCTTATTACTGAGTGATAAATGGGTCAAAGGAAGAAAGAAGAAAAAAGAAAGAAACACAGAAAGAAAATTTTCTAGAGCTAAATGAAAATGAAAACACAACACAACACAACACAAAAAAACCTTATAAGACACGTTGTAAGCAGTCAGTCCTATGAGGGAAATTTATAGGTCTAATTGCCTATATTAAATAATCAGAAGAGCACAAATAAGTGACTTAATGTTGTTACTAGACAATTTCGAAAAAGAAGAAACCAAATCCAAACCCAGTTGAAGCCAGGTGCGGTGGTGGATGCCTTTAATCCCAGCACTCAGGAGGCAGAGGCAGGTAGATCTCTGTAGCTAGAGTTTTCCTGCCGGGCCCACAGTCAGGACAAATCTCTGCCACCCACCAGTCCCACAGCCGCTCAGACCCAACCAAGTAAACACAGAGACTTATATTGCTTACAAACTGTATGGCCATGGCAGGCTTTTTGCTAACTGTTCTTATAGCTTAAATTAATCCATTTCTATAAATCTATACCTTGCCACATGGCTTGTGGCTTACCGGCATCTTCACATGCTGTTTGTCATGGTGGCGGCTGGCAGTGTCTCCTCAGCCTTCCACTTCCCAGAATTCTCTCCTCCTTGTCCCGCCTATACTTCTTCCTGCCTGACCACTGGCCAATCAGTGCTTTATTTATTGACCAATAAACAACATGTTTGACATACAGACCATCCCACAGCATCTATGCCCATAGATTAGGGTGGCGCTCAGCCTTCATCAGGGAAGTTTCTTTGTACAGTGGATGGTGGTTACAACAGAAACTCAACAACAGATCAAAGTGCAAAGAATAAGTGTGTGTAGTAGCACGCTCAACTTCAAATGGGACATGTGTATCACTCCCTTCCCAAGGCTCAGAGACCAACTTAGAAGAGGGGGTGGGAAGATTCTAAAAAGGTTGGGGAGGAGTAGAGCAAACAGTGTCAAAGGTGTGTATGTGTGCGTGTGTATAAATATGATCAAAATACAATGCATGGAATTCTAAGAAGTTGATAAAATATTACATTAAAAATTATCCATATATTAGGAAAAATAAAATGATCACAGCTATACAAGCTGATTGATGTTTTTTCCTTTTAAAGAAAGTGCAGCAGAGTAAATGCTTCCAAGGGCATGTGGGACTAACACAGAGCTTAGTAGGTCTTATTGCTTATGATCCACATTGACTTAGAAGAAACTGAGGTGACCATTTCCTATTGCCGGCAAAAGACCCCGAATCCCAAGCCAGTGCTCACGCCTTTCCATCTCCCCACCACCATCTGCCCTCACCCAGCCCTCTGCCCCCTGCTCCCTCTGCATCCTTGGTTTACCACCATCCCTTGGTTTCTAGCTGCTGCCTCTGCACTTCTGTCTCTTTTCTCTCTTGATAAAAAGTGCCTTTTGAGCCAGGCATGTCATGTCGCCTGTGATCCCAGCACCTGGGAGGTGGAGGCAGGAAGATCAGAATGTTAAGGCTATCCTGGGCTATGTAACAAGCTTGAGGCCATCTTGGGCTATGTGAAACCTTGTCTCAAAAAACAAACAAAATGTTTGAATAAAAAAATTGTTTTCAGCTGTGCAGTCATTTCCTTACCCAACATGAGAACTCTGAAGGTGGACAAGAGTTCATTGACAGTCAAGGCCCAGGTCTTTCCTTTCTGCTCTAACATCCTCAGAGAGCTGCCATGCATGCCCTCAAAATTGCTTCATGATCTCAAGATAGCTGCCGCAGCCCCAAGCAAGCACCAGTTCTGTGTTCAAAGCATGTAGGAGAGGCTCAGCTCCAGGAAATATCTCTGATCAGAAAAGTGAGTTCCTCAGAAGCCCAGAGCTGACATTCTGAGTATCTCATTGGCCAGAATAGATCATGTGGCCACTTCTAGCTCTAAGACAAGGAAAGAAAGCATGTATCAGTAAAAACAAGTAAAATTTCTTCTTGGATAAATAAGTTGCTTCAATCCTAGAGGTGACAGACATTGTTGTTTGAAAACCAAACATCCAAGGTTTTGATTAGCAAAGAAGGAAAATGGTTTTCAATGCAGTGTGTTCTGGTAACTTCCTAGAGGTACCAGTTAGTGACAGAAATTCCCTCTGTTCCTAGTCTTACCATATTCAGTGACTAATTCTACTGAAACCATCATCTTGCTGTGTATATTTTTAACTTCCTCTTTGCTGCAACAAAATAATGGACAGAAATCACTTTAAGGATGAAGAATTTTTTTTCTTTTTTTCATCGCGGTTTCAGAGGTATTACTCATGTCAGAGAAAGAGTGGCCATTGGTATAGGATCAGCCTACCATGGCAGGGGCATACTGCCCAGGCTCCTTACATCTTGATGGAGCAAGAAGCCAAGCTCTAGACTAATCAGGGGTGTATTATACCTGTGGGCTAGGTCTCATGTCCCAAAGATTCCATAACTTCCCCAAACACAGCCACCAACAGCTCAAAACATGTGTAACCCCCCCCCCCCCCGTGTGTGTGTGTGTGTGTGTGTGTGTGTGTGTGTTTGTGTGTGTGTGTGTGTGTGTGTGTGTAGGAGGCATTTCACATTAAAACCCTAGCAGTCTGACCCTGGCCTCAGGCCATGGTCATCTCACCATGCAAAATGCATTCAGTCCAAAGTTTCCTTCGTCCAAACAGTCTCAACACTGTCCAAAAGTTCAAAGTGTCTACTGAGTCTCAAAGTGGTCTCCTAGCTCTAAGTCCCTGTAAAATTAACAAAAGAAAACAAACAAAGAAGTCCCAACTTGCATACTAATATCCAGCAGCACAGAGTGGACATTCCCATTCTATAAGGGAAGAATGGGAAGAACACAGGGGCAGAGTGGACCAGAGCGAGACCAAACCCACCAGGGAAAGCACCCAGACATGTAGCTTCTATAGTACCAAGTATTGTTTTATTTTCCTTCTTAGTGATTTATGAGACCTTTGCTTGCATTGTCCTGATGGCACGTGGGCTGCAATTATCCTTTCCTGGTTTATCTTCACTCTCTTTCTTTGCAGGATGAGATACTCCATATTAATGTAATCAACGTGCTACTCATTTGGATGGCTTCTGAATTCTGTGTCTTACTCAAAAGAGGTTTTCCAGTGCCAACATTTTGAAGCATTCTCTTGCATTTTCTGAAGGTTCTGTCATGATTTAAGTCCCTCTTTCTAATTGGATCTATGTGGCATTAACTGCAGAAAGACAAGGGACCCTCCTTGTCTTTCTGGATGGCTATCTTGCTTCCCATCACCGAGTGATGTTTCTTTCTCCTCATAATTCAAAATCTTAATAATATGTGAATTTTCAGGAACCTCCTTGGTCCTGGTTTCTAGGTTTGCAAAATGAGAATGATAACTTGGAACTGTCCTAAAGGCTCATGAGATAATTGCAAGCCTGCAGAACTGGGCATGAAAAATATTGGGGGCTCAACAAATGCTAGTCACCATTCCTAGCAATTCCTCCAGATGCATTTGACCTGTTTGACTTATTCGTGGACAGGAGCGTTCTACGCCTTTGTAGATGTGTCAGTCTGGATGTGAAGTTGCAAACAAGAGACCCTGCTCCACAGACTGGAGAAGAAAATGAATCTACTGGAAATTGTATCCAGTTAGACAGTTAGAATTCCCTATTGTTGCTTTAATGTTACGTCTTCTCATTTTTTTTCTTATTGGATTGCATTGGCTAGTAGGGCAAACACAATGTTTAATAGTATTTATCATGAGGGAAATTATTGTTAGGAGGATGCTGCACAACAACCCAGCTTCTCAGTGTGGCCTGTAGGGTCATCAGGAAGGCTGGAGAACGGGCAGAGATGAAGCCAAGGTGGCAGTGGGGACAGAGAGGCTGCTCTGTTCACCTTAAGGGACTCCAGCCCTGGGAAGCAATTATCAGGACCATCATCACCAGGAGCTCCATGGAGTCAGAGTCCATGCAGCATCTGCTCACCCAATTGCCTCTCGAGTCTCACATGGTTGGTAGAGCTGCTGTCCCAAGGCTATTCTAGCTACAAGGTTGACTGTTTGGCTTGGGGAGGCAGATCCATGGCGACTAAAATATTCCTAACACAGCAAGTATCCAGTGGACACTAGGTGACCCAAAACATGACAGATGTCCATTATAAGCTCTGTCTATTCACAGGAATGACTTTCAGGCTGGTGAGAGGAAATCTTTAATATCTAATTACAGATGGCTTTTCCTTTTCGGGGATTTTTCAGCCCTTCTTAGATACAGGCTTATTTGGCTGGGCTAAAAACTTCTGTTTGTATTTCTGGATAGCACTAATATAGATTAATGTAGAACGAAGTGGAATCTGCCAAACAAGGCTTCTCCCACCCAAGAATGGTGTGTATCTGTTGGATTATCTTAGAGTTAGAACTATTTCCCTCCACAGATCAGTTGCATCTAGTGTAGAGTAGGCTTCTAGGTGTTTACTCTTTTCTCATTTCTGTTTTAAGGGAGTTCTTTTCTTTTTTTCTGATTGGCTATTGTTGTATGTGAGAAAGCCATTGGTTTTGTTTTTTGTTTTTGTATAAATTAATTCATACTAAAAGTCTTTTAGTTAAGCCGGTGTGGTGGTGCACACCTTTAATCATTTAAGCATTTGGGAAGCAGAGTCAGGTGGATCTCAGTGAATTCCAGGCCAGCCTGGTCTACATAGTAAGTTCCAGAACAGTCAGAGATATGTTGAAAGACCCTGTCTCAAAACCAAAACCAAAACCAAAGAACAAACAAACAAACAAAAAAACCACCTCAGTTCTTTTAATGTTCCTTTTTGGTTTTGAATTCAAAGTATTTTTAAAATGATTTTCTTTTCCTTTGTCTTTGCGTGTGTGCGCATGCACAGGGATGCGCCAGTGCACATTGGAGGTCAGAGGGCAGCTGTGGGAGGCTCCGAGGATGGAACTGAAGTTGTCAGGTTTAGCAGCAAGTGCCTTTACCCAGGGAGCCATCTCACTGGCCTGGGTTTGTTTTTCTCCTTTGAGACAGTCTAGCTATGTAATTCTGCCTGGTCCTGGGCTCATTATGTAGCCTAGACTGTCCTTGAATTTGATTCCTGCCTCAGCTGCCTGAGTGCTGGGAGTACAGACTTGTACCCCCTTGCCTGGCTTAGCAGTGTTTTAAAACAGGTTTTTCTCTTGCGTTCTGAAAGCACAAAATCAGAAAATTAATCAATATTAATTGCCGTTTCTCATTTTAATGTCAGACCTTTGAATTTGTTCTCTTACGTAATTACACGGGTGAGCTTCCATGGTCAGAGGAATCCTGAGGGGTGGCTCATCCAGGCCTGATTTGACCAGGCTTGCCTCAGGAGGGTTCAGTTCTGCCCCCTACCCCCCTCATGTTTCTCAGCCTCTTTGGCCCTGTGAGCAAATGTCTACTGGCTTGTTCTCATAGTGATGATGGAGATGAGAGAGGCTGGAACGGCCGTGAATCTTCTTACATCCTAGGCTCAGACTTATCTCCCCATCACTTTCCCCTACTTTTTACCTGCTCCAACAAGTCACGTGTCCATGCTCCTCATCAGGGGAATGATATTCTGCCAAGGCTTGCACAATGATGCAAGCTCCAAAATCTTTATGCTTGTTCCTAATACCCCTGGGAATGATTTCATAGGTTTTCTATTAGAAATGATTCTGGGAGCCAGGTGTGATGGTGCTGGCCTGTAATATCAGTACTTAGGAGCTTGAGGCAGCAGGATTGGGAGTTCAGGGCTAGCCTGGTCTACATAACAAGACTGTTACAAAACAAATGAGTGAGTAGGTAAATAAACAGCAAGCAAATGATTCTAAGTTTTGGCTTGAGTTATAAAATACGTATCTTTACCAGAGTAGTTTATTTTATTAAAAGTTTAAATCAAGATTTTTAATCAACTGATCTGTTGGCATGTGTGGAAAATGGTATGGTTTTCGTTAGTATGATGAATTATATGAGTTGACTCATGAGAAGCATCTTGAATTACCAGAATAAGCCCCCACGGCAGTGGCATGTTACCCCTTTCAAATGCATATGTGTGTGTTTCTACTTGCTCATGTTTTCCTTAGGACGTTTGCATGTCATTGCCTTAATGACTGCACACAGTCTCCAGCTATTCACGGCTGGACATCAGATGGTACAACGTTGTGAAAGTGATAAGCATGTATCCAGCATGTGTCTTTCTCTACCTGGTGGATACACAGTACATAGTTCTTTCTCAGACTGCCCACCTTTCCAGAGCTGAGCCCCTGGCCCAGCCAGCTGTAGAGTCGGCAGAGAACCAGCTGACAGCTTACAGTATGTTCCTGGGTTAAGCTGAGATAGAAAGTGGGTCAGTGTCCCCAAATCAGCTTCCTGCTGTGATATTTTCCCCTTCTGATGGCGGCTCTAACTTCTTTTCTGTTGCTGTGAGGAAATGCCCTGACTAAAAACAACTCGGGGAGAAAGGATCGATTTCAATTGACGATTCAGGTTACAGTCCATCGTAGCGGGGAAGTCAAGGTAACAGGGACTTACAACAGCTGAGCACGTCTGACCCACAGTCAGGAATGGAGAGTGGATGCATGCAAGCTCAGTGTTCAACTCACTTTGCACAGTTCAGGGCCCAAAGCCAGGTAATGGTGCTACCCACTTTCAGGCAGGATCTTCCCACAGAAGGTAATCGAGACAAGCCCTGCAAGACATGCCCACAGGCTGACTGAGTCTAGACAATCTGTCACTGAGATTCCCCAGGTGATTATAAACTATCACATGGGGTGTCTGAGGACATGACCCCGCCACAAGTTGAGGGGCACCTGTGCTACCATCTCTACTTGTCCTACAATTTTGGGGTTTTGTCTTTACTAATTTTGCTGGAATTCTAGGCTTGGGTTCCCACTCTTCCATGGTATTTGGGAGCACCGAGTTCCCCTCTCCCTGAGAGCTTAGTGGAGTCTCTTGGTGGGGAGCAAGGCTTAGTGGCTTTTGAACAGCACTCTCCTTTTTTGGCCCTGGGAAATGGAGTTCATTGTCATTATTGATGTTTTCTTAGAAAATCACCCACTTTATCCATTTGTTTTCATTTATTTGCAAAGATCTGAGCCGAGTTTTCTACTATAATTCTCTCCCTTTCCTCCATACGTGGTTATTTTCCCATTCTCTCTCCTAATTATGTCCACTTGAGTCCTTTCTTTCACGATTAGCTTAGCCAGTGTTTATCTGTTTCATTCCTTGAATGTGTGGCTCCACCCCAGAAAGCTGTCGTCCATCCAAACCCACTCATGATGCCTGCATTTACACGCCACCCCCAACACTCTCATGCCCGCTACAGCTAAGGCAGCCTCTACCTCAGTTCTGCCTCTGGTAACTTCCTCCATGCCGCCCTAAAAGCAGCTGGGCCAAGTGCCCACACTGACACCTCTGAGATGGTGAGCCAAACAAACCTTTCTTCTTTTTCAGTTGTTTTCCTTAGGCATTTTGCCGGTGATGGAAATCCAGGTAACACAGGTAGATTATTGTGTAAGCCACTCATGATAATCTCTGTGCCCCATTGTTATCTGGGAATGGCCATATGTCCCAAGTCTTAAAGAACTATACAAACCTGAGTCTGATGCTGGTGGTTCTTGGGAAACTGAGGCCCTCCTAATACAAAGGAGGCTTTGTATGTCTGGGAAAGTCTTTTCTTCTCTCTGCTTCCTGCTAGGATTTAGAATGTGGCATCTGGAGCAGCAGCAGCCTCCTTGTCAACTTGAGGAAAGTGGTAGACACAGTGGCCTCGATGCCATGAGCGGCCATCTTTCTTTGTTATATGAGAAAATGGCTGCTCTTTGTTCCAATGACTGTGGATGAGTTTTCTGTGAGTGACAGCTGAATCTGTCCCTCCTGGTATAGCTATCCAATGCTGTGTCGTAACAGACCGCACTGAAACGTGGAGCAAAAATCCTCAGCCATTTTTGAAAAGCTCGTGACCCCTTGGGTCAGGAATTCTGTTGGGGTATGGTAGGATGCCCCCTTCTTCACCTCACGCTATCCTGGGCTTCTTAGAGGCAGCAGTAGCAAATCAGCTTGTGGAGGTCCTGGGAGGTCTGCTGGGCTGGGGCATCCAAGATGGCTCTTCATGCACAGGGATTATTGCTTGGACTGGCTTGTCAAATGCTCGGCTTGACATTCCTTGGCCTCCAGGAAGGTTCCTTGTAAAGGCTTGAGCTTCTGCTCACCTTGGTCTTCTAGTGGTGAGGAGGCTTAGAACCAATCACCCATGGTAGTTAGCTCTCTGGAGAGCTGGTATACCTAGAAGGTGGGCCACCTGCCTTCCTCTTGCCAGCTTCACTTCCGCTTACCCTTCTTGATCAGGTGAGACCCAGGCTGCAGGGATTCAATGGGTGGAGGGGCACCCCTCCCCTTAGGACAATGACAGTGAGTTGGGGAAGAGAGGAGGAGGTAAGAACCATCTTGGAGACAAGATAAATGCAGTTGTGAGGCAGACAGATAGGCACAAAGACCCAGTTCTGGCCTCGACTCCTTCTGAGACCTGGGTGCCCACTATCCACGTGATGTCTGTCCAGACCTCCGATGATAGCACACAGGCCTCTCTCATTTGGCCCTCAGCTCTGTTGAACTCCCTGTGTGTTTTACTACCCCAAGGCTCTCTCTGGACTCCGGGCTTTGGGACATGCATCTCTCGATGCCCAAAGTGCCTTCCTCTCCATTCGGTCGCCTCTCTTCCTACTGCTTTGTATCCTTCATAACCCACCCACAACTGCCCCTTCTACAGGCTTCTCTGTCAAGCCTGACTTAGCTGGCTGCACCCCACTGAGTTCTCATGCCAGCCTGGCCTGTCTCTCCTGGCACTTGTCTGAGAATGTGAGAACTTGGAGCCGTGAGCCCTGTAGTTTTCCTCCACCTTGGCAGTACAGAGTGGCAGTGGGCAGTGTCAGCAGATGGAAAGGGGAGAGGCTGCAGACTCATGCAGAACACAGGGCACACTGATGGGAGAGCCTCAAGGGATGGACTCCGTCAGCTCTGAACCCACCCCACAGGAACTGGGGTTGGGGCTGCGGTTCTCACAGTGCAGTTCTCCCTAAGCGCTTGAAGGCAATAGAAGAGTGAGCATCCATCCCTGGGGCTGAGAGCTGTGGTGCTCCTGCCCTTGAATAGCCAAAGTCCAAGGCTGTGTCCTCTAATCCAGCTCCACAGAGAGCCTAGCTAGGACTGTAGCTCAATATCCTAACAGAGTCCCTGGGGCCTCTGCCTTTCCCAGTCATCATGAAATCCAACACATAATTGGAAAACACCTGTTTTTTTTTTTTACAACTTTAAAAAAAATTTAATTGGGTTATATTGTTTTTCATAAGGCCATTTTCATGTAAGCACATGATAAATTGGAAGACACTCCCCTAAACTGCCTTTCTGGTTCCTCCCCACTTACACCAAGTCCCCCTTTCCTCTCTAAACAGTTCTGCTTTGACAGTGACACCTTTGCCATAGATGTTTCTGTATCTATAGGGAATCTAGGAAATCTAGGACTCAGAAGGGTGAGAAAACACATGCTATTTGCTTTTCTGAGATTGATTTGATTCACTGAATATGAAGCTTCCAGTGGCCCCCGTTGTCTCACAGATGACACAGTCTCACTCTGTACAGAGGAAAAGACTTCCATTGTGCATATAAGGCACATTTACTTTCTCTCTTCCCCCCTTGTTGGATACCTGTGCTGGTTCTATAACTTAGCCAGTACTCGGAGGGCTGTGACAGACATTTACACTCAAGAATCTCAGTGATATGTTGACCTGGAGTCCTTTGGGTACATGCTCAGGAGTACCATAGTGAGGTCACATCATTGGTCTGTTTCTAGTGTTCTGAAAAACCTATATACTGGCTATAGTGGCTGGACTAGTTTACATCACTATTAGTATTGTATGTGGGTTCCCTTTTATTCACATCTTCTCCAGCACCTGTTACTTGTTTACTCAATGATTGCTGAGGTCACTGAGCTAAAGGTGAAACGAAGGTCAATGAACTTCATATGAAAAAATGTTCATCATGCTCACTAGCTATCAGAAAAGTGCAAATCAAAAACACATCAAGATTCCACCTCACCCCAGTCAGAGAACAACCGTTTTGAGCCTGGCTCCCTGCTGGGAAACCCACAAGTAGAGAGCTGTGGAGAAAAGAGTGGACAGGGCTGCAGACAGCAGGAGCCCACAGCTGGCCTGGGTCTCCTGATCCTGTTGGCCTGTGTGGCCATGTTCTCATCTGACCTTGTCTGTATCTTCTCAGTATCTCTCCCAGGGTCCCAAGGCCCAGGCTTCTGAGCACAGCCACATAGCATCAAGCCACAGAGCATTAAGCATCAAGCCACAGTTCTTATCTTGAACTGGCAGCGCAGCAAAGGGTTCTTTGCATGAACAAGATGAGCAGAATGGGTTTGGAAAGATCAGTCTGGAGATTTATGGAGACTGAATTGGAAGAGGTGGGGAAAAATAAGACTTTGGGAGACTCTTACAGGCCCCTTGATGACAGATAATGATGGCCTGCTGTAGCTGGTGGCTTTTTCTGGCGTTCTGCTTGGTCCTGAAACCACTTATGAAATAATCACTCAGAGGCTTAAAATTACTTACAAATGTTTGGCCTATTGCTCAGGCTTATTACTAACTAGCTCTTACAACTTAAATTAACCCATTTCTATTCATCTATATTTTGCCACGTGGCCATGGCATTACTGGTCTGCTGGCATCTTGTTCCTTGGGTGGCTGGATGGCTTCTACCCCGACTCTGCCCTTCTTCTCCCTGCATCTCTGCTTGGATTTCCTGCCTAACTCTATCCTGCCTCACCATAGGCCAAAGCAGCTTTATTTAATAAATAAATAAAGGAGCAGATGTGTCTCACTGTTGAGAAAAGTCTAAGGTGGTTTTTTTTTTTTTTTTCTTTTTCCGAGACAGGGTTTCTCTGTGTAGCTCTAGCGCCTTTCCTGGAACTTACTCTGTAGCCCAGGCTGGCCTCGAACTCACAGAGATCTGCCTGCCTCTGCTTCCCAAGTGCTGGGATTAAAGGCTTGCATCACCATGCAAAAGTCTAAGTTTTTAAAACATTTTAAATGCCATATTCTGTAGGTCATTGAAGTATTTGAAGATTACCTATCCTTCTGAAATATAGAACTATCCCCCACTGCATCAGCAACCACTGGAGCCACAAGCCCCGCCTGTACCTGATTGGCAGAAGAGGTGAGTGTCTGAGTGCCCAACTGGACAACCATGCTCTCTAGGTCCTAGCCTCTAAGGGCACATTGTGGGCCTCTCCCCCACCCACCTCAGTTCCAGCAACCTGGCAACAGCATCATCCCCCTGTCAACCATGCCCCCGCCCCTACATCAGTGACCACGAGAGCCACAGGCCCCACCTACACTGATTGGAGGAAGAGCCCCTAGCGACTGGGCAATAGCATCCTCTCTTCTGACCCCAAGCATCCTCTGAAGCCTTACAGGCCCCACCTGTACCGATTGGAGGAAGAGATGGGTAGATGGCAGTTTAAAAATACATTCAACAACACAAAGAACAATATGGCACCACCAGAACCCAGTGGTTCTACAACAGCAAGACCTGAATATTCCAAAACAGATGAAACAGATGAAAATGACCTTAAAAATAACTTTATGAAGATGATAGAGGCCCTTAAAGAGGAAATGAAAAATTCCCTTAAAGTAATGGAGGAAAAGACAAAAAATTGGAAGAAATCAATAAGTCCCTTAAAGAAAGCCAAGAAAAAACAATCAAACAGGTAAAGGAAACAATTCAAGACTTGAAAATTGAAATAGAGACAATAAAGAAAATGCAAACTGAGAGAATTCTGGAAATGGAAAATCTGGGTAAATGAACAGGAACTTCAGGTGCAAGCATAACCAATAGAATACAAGAGGTGGAAGAAAGAATCTTAGGCATTGAAGATATGATAGAGGAAATAGATTCATTGATCAAAGAAAATATTAAATACAACAAATTCTTAATATAAAACATCCAGGAAATCTGGGACACCATGAGAAGACCAAACCTAAGAATAATAGGAATAGAAGAAGGAGAAGAATGCCAGTTCAAAGGCACAGAAAAATATGTTCAACAAAATCATAGACAAAAACTTTCCCAATCTAAAGAAGAAAATGCCTATGAAGATACAAGAAGTTATCGAACACCAAATAGACTGAAATAAAAAAAGTCCCCTCACCACATAATAATCGAAACACTGAACATATAGAATAAAGAAAGAATATTAAGAGCTTCAAAGGAAAAAAGCCAAGTAAAATATAGATGCAGACTTATCAGAATTACACCCAACTTCTCAACGGAGACTCTGAAAGCCAGAAGGTCCTAGACAGAAGTTCTGCAGACACTTAAGAGACCATGGATACCAGCCCTGACTACTATACCCAGCAAAACTTTCAATCACCATAGATGGAGAAAACAAGATATTCCATGAAAAAAAAAAAACAGATTTAAACAATACCTATCCACAAATCCAGCCCTACAGAAAGTACTAGAAGGAAAACTCCAACCCAAGGAAGTTAGCTGCACCCACAAAAACACAGCCAATAGATAACCTCACACCAGCAAATCCCAAAGAAGGATTATTAGTATCCCGCAGTATCAGTGGATTCCACTTGCCTATAAAAAGACAGAGGCTAACACAATGGGTATGAAAACAGGACCCATCCTTCTGCTCACATAGATCTCTGCATACCTAGAAAACCTAACTAATATGACTGTAAGTTTGACTGTTATAGATGACTATTAATTTGTATTTCTTAACTATACATTACATTTTTAAACAAGCTGCATAAACAAGAGTAGAAATATACATACAGTATAACAAAATTGACCTTAAATTTGTATCACTAAACCAAAATCCATAAATATAAAGTATTTTGTGATTGACATTTGTGTTTTTGGATTGAAGTAAATTCAATAATCTACCTTTTAAAAATCATTTATATATCATACCCCCTTTTTTCTTTAGAAAGAGATTGATTATGAGCATTAACCATTTATAACCAACCCTCTTTAAATGAAAACCAACATTTATAAACAATATTTGGGGAATTTGGGTGTAGTTGTCTACTGATTGAGGGTGCTGGTAATCTTAGAGGGATCCTGAGAAAATGTAGAGTTACGGTCAAGTCCTGACTGGGTATTTTGTGTGGTAGGTCCATCTCAGTCAGTAGCCTTGAAGCTGCTGTGGATGTTGCATTGACTGGGCCTTCATTCCCATTGAAGACCTTTCAGGGGGTCTTGCTCGATCAAACCATGTTAACCTGGAAGCAATCCACAGGTTCTCATCTTCTGTGGAAACAAAAGTAGAAGCTCTTTTCCAAAGCTGCATAGCCTTAGACCCACATTTCGAAGTCAAGATACCTTTAAAATATATATGTTGCTTTAACTTAGTAGCCCCCACAATCAAATGTCTCTCTGCAGTTAGCTCATTAACAGTCAAAAAATTCAAAGAAAACACAATAATATATGTAATGCAGACTCTGTGTATTTTCCATCTTTATGTTGCTTATTTTTTATGTTATTTCTACTGTCTTCTTAAAGATTTTATTTTTAAAACTCTTTCTATAACTGTCTGTACTCATTTTCCTCTCTCTCCCAAACCTATGTACATTTTTTAAACATATTATGATCCAGTTAGAGGGGTTTTTTTTGTTTTTTGTTTTTTGTTTTTGGTCTGAATCTGTCTTTATTGTCTATCTATAATCCTTTTCTGATCATTGCTCTAAATTGCTAAGCAGGCATGCCTAGGACCCAAGTGGAGGCTTTGGCTGCTGGCTCCTCCCCGTTTGGCTTCCCAACACAGCGGAGGGGAGGTACCCAGGAGAGTCATGTTTATCCCACCCAATTCTGAGGTCCATGCTGCCACCAGGCAGCATGTGGCTAGCCCACAAACCTTTTTTGTTTGTATGAGTAAAAGCTAAATCCACCACACAGCTCCCTTTACTTTTTGCCTCTGTGTACCATGACCAGCAGAAATTCGCCATGCTGTACTCAAGTCCAAATGCCACAGCTCTCCGTACCTGGGCCTGTATGAGAGACACAATTAGGAAGCTGTTTTTGGTTCCATTTATGTGTTCTAGAATCCCTTTTTTGATGCTTTCTCAGGTCATATGTGGAAATTCCTGCCCCACATTGGGTGCCAAATGTAACCAGAGGCTTTTCTGTGTTCTGCTCAGTCTTCTGCTTATAAAATAATTGCTCAGAAGCTTAAAATTACTTACAAATGTTTGGCCTATTGCTCAGGCTTATTACTAACTAGCTCTTACAACTTAAATTAACCCATTTCTATTCATCTATATTTTGCCACGTGGCCATGGCATTACTGGTCTGCTGGCATCTTGTTCCTTGGGTGGCTGGATGGCTTCTACCCCGACTCTGCCCTTCTTCTCCCTGCATCTCTGCTTGGATTTCCTGCCTAACTCTATCCTGCCTCACCATAGGCCAAAGCAGCTTTATTTATTAACCAATGGTAGCAATACATATTTACAATGTACAGAAAGACATCCCACATCAGCCTGTAGTGTAGGGTGGTGGGGCTACTGGCATTGCAGAGAAGTGGAAGGATGTCATGGACAGTGGTGGTAGGGACTTCCCTGGAACAGCTTCTGGGAGGTGGCAGTGGAGAGGATAGGGAGGGGGCAGCGTGAAGAGGACGGGGCTCCAAACTGCTGCTGACCCATAGAGAGGAAAGAACTATGGTAGAGGAGACCTTGGGACCAGCTGGACACCTGCCATCCTCACTTCCTTCTAAATGTGTAGCAAATGAGTGCACAGTGACCGTCCCTAGTGTGAGTCATAGGGACCCACTTCAGTATCTGTGAATGCCCGTGTTCTACTCTAGTGTCTCCTCAGGCTAGTGATACCTGTGAGCACAGGTAAGGTTCTTTGTGCTAGAGCCCAGCATGCACACACAGGGCATCTGCGTCCTTGGTAGGCAGCATCATTTTGCTCACAACTCCAGAACATTCCAGACAGATGGAAAAGCAGAAGAAAAGATGTAGATGGGACTAGAGGAGTTGGAGAGCCTGAGACAGCTGGGAATGAAACTGGAAGAGGCTGTGGCAGGGGTCAGTCGGGATGAAGCACGTGTCTTTCTCCAGAGGTAGAGCTCCACCCTGAACTTGAGAAAAGTCTGAAAAGCTGTAAGTCATCTTTGTTTTGTTGACAGTAGTTACCCAGAGCATGTGTGTGTTCGTAAGGACTCTGAGGTGGAAGGTGCGGAGTGGCATGATCTGTTAGCGATGTCTGATGTAGCTGCGGGACTAGAACTCGGAACCTTGTGTGCTTCCTGCCATCTCAACTGTGACAAAGATCTGTTAGTGTGGGATCTTCAAGGATGGCTGACATAGGAATCCAGTTGGAAGTGGTAATGCTCAGGTGTTGTTACCAGCGAGCCAAAGCTGAGTTTGAAAATACCAAGGAATGTCTGAATTCCAGAGAGCCTGGATGGCCGAGGGGTACCTTACCCTAACACCTCCTTTAATGGGGACATGAAGGAGGAAGGACAGACAGCAGGGGAAGTGGGACCCGCCAGGGCTTCCTCTCTCCTCTGGCAAAAACACCCTGAGTGAGAGAACACATGCCCAGCAGCGACCCCACCTAGGACACTGTCTGTGTCCCCTCTCCTCCTCCTTGTAAAGTCGATGCATAATTACCGGAAAGCATTTTTAACTGAATTTTAGATGAGCATCTTGACAAAATATAATATTGGCAGCAATCGTTATCAAACATTCATGTGTAGTAGGAGAGATAAAGCTCAGAATCCATAATTCATACGGCGTGTGTATTACCAAGCCTGCACCAGGGGCTGAATCTCAATGAAGCTGCCCGCGCGCTAGTTTCTGCCAGACCCAGGCTTTCATCATTTACATTATTCACTAGGTTTTCCAGAACAGTAAATCTTAAATATATATTTGTGTTGGGAAGAGCGTGTGTGCATGTCTGTATACACACACAGAGGGATGAGCACCCATTTGGGCAGAGAGTCAGTGGGTGTGCGTTCCAGCTGGAGGGGCACACTGTGACAGCAGGAAGGCCTGGTGTAGGCGCACGTCACTGTGGACTCCTGGCTCCATGCACAGGCAGTCAGTCCACCCACCCTAGGGCTTCCGTCTTCAGAGCCGCTAGCATTACCCTAGGAACCTTGAAATGCGATGGACCACAGCAAATATGACTGTGGCAGTTTAAGAGCCAAGCTCCTTCAAGGCGGCTCTCTGCCGTGTGCCGTAGGAACTGTCCCGAGAGACTGCAAGGTTCAGCTGGGAAGGGAACATTCTGAAGGATGGCTGGATTCTATCTCTTTCTGATGTGGCACTCCACTGCATGGCCTGTTTTTTTGCTGGCCACAAGTACACAGAAGGCACATACTTCTTCTTTGACCCCACCCACATCCCAAGATCCCTCTTGTTAAAAGTGATGCTTATTTTCTCAAGCCACCTTCATGGAGCCTCAGAGGACAAGTCTTCTAGAGCACAGGACTTCTAGAGCAGCACTTTCAGCTCAGCAGTGGGTCCCTGGGGTCTTTGGGGTCCCCATCCCTCTGCTCTTCTCATGGCCTGTGTGGTGCTTGCTAGGGGCCTCCCCCAAACACTTCAGGACCAGGAGATTTGAACTCAGTGGGTGTACTGCCTGGGGCTGAGTTCATCTCAGGAATTCCTTCAAGAGTTCTGTCTCTTCCCAACTCTGCAGGAGCTAGATGTGTCCCTGAGTAGCCCTTGCCTGCCTATAGCCCCACGGGCGTGACTGGTGTATCGGCTTCAACCACACCGATGGCAGCCTCCCCCTTCATCAGCCCCACACTTCACCCTCCGTGAGTACACATCCCACGCCACTCTCCAGTAAACTTCTTGCAGGCTAGGCCCCATAGCAGTCTTAGAGAAACTGGCCCAACATGACCAGAATTTGGAGTAGTCTGAGGGAGAAGAATACGTGTGGGATTGTGGGCAACTCAGAAGCGCTGAAGATGTGCTCATCGGTGGTGTGGGGAGGCTGAGAACTGGTTAGAAGTGTCAATGCTTGGGGCCACTGTGATGATCATTATCTGTGAAGAAACGGGACTGGAGGGAAACAGGGCAGGAAGCAGAAAATGACAGCAAATTCATAGTTATAAGGACAATGGCACTGTATGGCCCTTGTAGAATGCCTTCCATGGACTGGAAACAATACAATGTCCTACTTGAGTAATTAGCAGTTTAAGGCTGGGTGTGAAAGTTGAGGGGCTTTCCAAGCTCCGCTGGGAGTTTCAGTTCTGCAGTAAGGGGTGGGGGTAGACACTGAGGCTAAGGATCCAGGCTAAGCTCCATAGACAGGCGTTTGCAGAGGAGTTGGCTAGGCCAGCCATGTTGAAACAGAGAAGGATGCCAGAACCTGGGATGGAGGTGTCTGGGTCAGCGACTTGAACATTTGGAAATCAGATTCGTTAGCCCCTGGTCTACTGAGTAGCCTGTTCTCTGCTGTTCAAGACCGGTGGTCTGCCCTTGCTTGAAGATAGTTCTGCAGATAGGTTCTGCCGTGCAGGAAGCTCATGCTGCCTGCCTACTCAGCTCCCATCCCCAGTTCCCCTCCTGGACACAGCTGAAAGCTAGGATCATACCTACACTGGGCAGCCAGGACTGTGCTGGGTCCTAAGGGGAGGGAAGAGGTTGGCGAGGGCAGGTAAGAGATGGCCCATGAATGTGGGTGAGGGCTAGGAGAGGGTGCCTGGCAGGTTGGGAGTGGGAGAAGGGGTGAGGGCCCCACAAGGCAGAACTTACTGACATGGCACCTCCTCTTTGGGTGGTGGGCTCTGGGAGAGGAGGCTAACATGCTGCCCCTATGGCCCATGGGAGCTTGGAAAATGATAAAGCCCACACTATGGGAAGCAGAAATGGCAACATTACCATGGCAGATGTCAGAGGAAGGAACCACAGATTCAGAGAAGAGGGCACCATGGCAGGCTGGAATCCACCCCTGCTGATCCCACTGCAGGGCCCTGGCTGTCTGCCACTGCCCCTACAGTGAGAGAAGTTTCCAACACATGAATAGAACTCGTAGCTGTGGCTTGAGTCTCTGTAGACCAGATTTGGCAGTAGGTGACATTGGCAGTAACAGTGGGGACAGGTGTGAGATTACCTCTCAGAAGCTGGTAGTCATGGTGACTGTCAGGAGCAGTAAGGGCAGAGTGGTGGCCAGGGGACCTGGCTTGCAGATTTGTGCTCATAGCTTGTAGAAGAGGATGTTCCTAGGGCAGGGGACTAACCATGTCTCTTTTTCCAGGATATAGAACTATTGATACTAAAATCAAGGAAGTTCTGAGCCTGCTGAGGTGAGTGGGTCACCTTGTCTTTGGGAAAACTAACAGAGTATTGACTCTCTCTGTCTCTGTCTCTGTCTCTGTTTCTCCCTCTCTCCCTCCCTTCCCCTCCCTCCCTCTCTCCCTCTCTTTCACACACACACACACACACACACACACACACACACACACACACACACACACACACACACACTATATCAGAAACAGAAGTAGAAGAAATGTGATTCTTACCATGGACTGGAGCCATCTCACTCACTGAAGGACAGAGCCCTGGCCTTCATGAGGAAGGACCCCATGTCACCATGGCAACTATGTATGGTGGTGACTGTCTAGGCCTTTTAGGGCCTGTGTAGTGAGGACCACAGATGCTCTAAGTTGGTACCAGGGTTATTCCAGCCACAGTTAGAGAGATGCACACTTAATTGACTAGCCAGAGCCTACCCGAAGGGTACTAGGCTTGGAAGATGAGTATCAGTGACCTCTTGGAGCTGATCAGACGACCCTGCTGTAACACTGGTTAGGCCACTGAAGATAATCACAGCCTTGGACATGTGGTATATGATGACTGTTCTCTGTCTAACAAGGGTACCATAGGAAGACCCCTTCTCATGGAGTGAGATCTTCAACAGGGTCAGTTAACATTCTGGTTCTCCATCAACTATTCCAGGAGGTCAACCAACCAGATAGTTGGTAGACCAGCACACTGGTTTATGGACTTAGGAATATCATCGCCATAAAAACAAAACAGATGAGCAAGACAGGTGTTACAGGACACAGAGCTCTGAGGATCTGGTTGGGACACTGTGTCCATGACACCTCTATGGGTTGGACTTGTCAGCACATGCACATCTCTACCAGAGAAAGGACTTCCTACCACCCAAAAGGAGGAAGAGGTGGGAAAATACCCTGTGGGTCTGCCATGCACTGCACAAACAATAGGGTACTGTGGAATAACTAGAGATGGCTAGGAATTCACCCCCAAGTTCTGGAGGTAGGAAGGCCAAGACTGAGGAAGGCCTTCTTGCTGTGTGAGCCCATAGAGGGAGGAGGAGGGAGCAGAGTGTGTCCTTCTGTAAGTGTCTCAGCCCTGTGAGAACTGCACTAACTCACCAATGAGCAGGAGCAGAGCTTTACAGTCTCTTACATCAGTCAGCAGTGCCTCTCATGCCTTTGGAACAATGAGTTTCAGCACTCTTTCCTGGTCACTCACCTCAAAGTGGACAATCTCAGGACCTGGTTGTCCACCTGCTGTCTGAGTCTTCTCTGTAGAGAGGAGGTACATGCTGAACGAGTCTATTGAGTCATCCTGGACTCTTCTACTTCCTCTGGCATCTGTTTCCAGATCATGCTAACTGTATCCTTCTTGACAAATGAAATAAATATTTTACTTTTTTCCACCTTCTTTATTGAAGACCCTATACATCGAGTAATGAGGCCTAAGTTAGCAATAACTTTTAGGAGGTCATCTCATTCATCTGGCCTTTTAAAGCTCACTCTTTTTTGTTTACTGATGAATTGGGACACTAAAATAATTTCTTGATTGCAAATTTCATGTCTAATCTCCCCACCCCCTAGACATGAAATTTGCAAGCGTGGGGACTTGTGTTCAGATCCCTAGCACCAACATAAACCTGGGCCTGATAGTGCTTGTCTCTAACCTCAGTGCTAGGAGAGGAGCAGGATACAGGCAGGCCCCTGGAGCTCACTGGCCAGCCAGTCTAGCAAGGTGGTGAGGGGCTGCATCTCAAAAACATGGCGGAGAGCTGGTGAGATAACCCAGCTGGTAAAGGCACTTACTACAGAAGCCTGGTATCTTCAGTTCAATCCTGGGAACACGCGTAAACGTGGACAGAGAGAACTGATTCCTCAAAGTTGTTCTCTGACCTCCACATATGTGCTGTGGCACGTGCACGCGCGCGCGCGCGCGCACACACACACACACACACACACACTTCTCTTAAATCTTGATGATATTAAACCCTATCTCTCTTACCCAGAGCGGACAGTCAGCTTTTGAGACATTGGCATTGGACACAGAACTTGGAAATTTTAATTCCATTTCACTGTTAACTACCACATACAGTTTTTCCTCCACCTCATCCTCCTTTTTGTGTGTGTGTGTGTGTGTGTGTGTGTGTGTGTGTGAGTGTGTGTGTGTATGCGTGTGTGTGTGTGTGTGTGTGTGTGTGCGTGTGTGTGTGTGCGTGTGTGTGACAGAGTCTCACTCTAAAGCTCTGGCTGTTCTGGAACTCACATTGTAGAACAGGCTGGTCTCTCTGTTTCTCCAGTGCAGGAATTAGAGGAGTGTACCATCATGCCAGACTTCTATTCCTACTTCTTAAAAGATTTCTGGACCAGACTTTTGTTCAATTATCTTGCTTATCCAACCCATATCAGCTGCAAATCTGATCAGTTCCCCTCCATGTTCAAGTTCAGCCATTCCATGAGCCACTTCAGGGCTTCCTCGGGGTTGACTGTCTTCCTGTACTAGACCAGGAGCTGAATTGGCATCTGAAATACTGAGCTTTTCTCTGCTTCTCTTCCCTGTAGGAGTTTATCATACATCCATCTCCCTTCTCCTGGCTGCCATCCTAAGCACCCCATGTCATTGCTTTGCAGAGTTCTCCTAGCATCCTGTGCGGCAGGCCTCAGCTCCGCCTCTACCCTCTGGATAGACTGGGCAATACTAGCCCAGGTCACATAGTTGTTAAGTAGCAGAACTTGGTTTACACCTGGGTTGGCTGTCCCCAGAGCAAGCTGGCAAGCATGATGATGGGATGGATCTTCCAGAAAGTGACTCCTGGCTTTCTCCTGCTGTAGGGTGCCGTAGGAGTGGAGGACAGGCAGCTGGGGCCAGCCCTGCCTCACAGAAAGAAAGACCTGTGGTCTTGAGCACTTTGGAGAGAAGAAAAATTACAGAGGATGAGGCCCTGGGAAAGTGGGAGTTAATGACTCATGGTCCAATCATCTTTAGACAATAATGACACCAGGTAGTTACCAAAGGTCTAGTTCAATGTCTTGCCTCACAGTCCTACTGAGTATCTTGTGATACAGAGAAGCTAGGTATGTGGCCTAAGTTACAAAGCTCATTGAAAGTGAACTAGGGTCTTTAAAACCTGCTGGCCTCTTTGCCTGGCGGTCCATGAGCCTACAGGATAGGGATGGGGACAGTACAGTCCCTTCATAAGCAGGTGGCAGAGTCTCAGCCACAATGTTGTCATTTCTTCAGATGCTAGTATGACTGTCTAGCAGTGTGTTAGCATGTGAGCTCTGAAAGGGCAGAACTGCTGGCTGCCTCATTTACTGAGCTTGGGTTTTGTCTCCAGCTCCAGCAACAGTCCCTGCAGGGGCACTGGGTACCCAGTGTTCTACTTGTTCATCACAATATAAGATAATGAGCTGCTCACAGAGCTGGGGCTTGCCTGCATAAGACTTGTGCAAGAACAAGCAAGTCAATATTCTATCATGGTTGGAGGAAGGGGCTCAGTAGTCCCAACCCATATCTGAGGAACAATAGGAAGTTGATGACTTGTAGGGAAGGCAGAGTTAATTTTCTTTAAGGGTGTGGGTTGGTTGGCCATGTTCCAGAGGATGGCCCCACACTAACTGAACTCAGCAGGTGATAAAAAAAAATACATGAATTAGGTAGGGGTTAGGGAGGAATTAAGAAGAGTAGGTATGAATATGATCAAAATAAGCTATATGAAGTTCTCAAAGAATTAATAAAAATATATTTAATGAAAAGTTTAAAACTGAAAAAAATACAATGAGCTCTGGAACTGGGATATAGCTCAGTGGGTAGAGTGCTTATTTAGCACACATGAAGCCCTGAGTTCAATCCCCAGTGCCTCATAAAACAGGAGCTGTGGTGCACACCCATAATTCTAGCAAGTGGAGAGTGGCAGGAGGGTCCAAAGTTCAAAGACACCCTTGGTTACAGAGTCCCTGCTTGTAAGAAGAAGGCAAGAGGGATGGTGGACTTTGTAGCATGAACCACGTCCCTGACAGCTGTGGCCTTGTGGTACTTGATCCTTCCACCCCTGTAAAGAGGTCCAGCCACAGCTGAGCTTTGTCCAAGTCTTCTGCAGAGCTGCTCAGGTGGGAATGAGCTAGGAGACTCTCCTTGTTTTGCATGTCTTACTTCAGGCCCCAAGCGCTCTCCCACTCACAAGCAGCCATCTGCCCAAGGCAGGGATGGGTCCTGGAGGTCCTCATCAAGGGCTTCTGCCTGGCCTGTGATTTTGCTGGACAGGCCAGGTCGTTATTGAGAGTAATTTTTCCTTTCTTCGTCTCCATTTTCTCCCTCATGGAGAAGCAGGGATCTCCATGCTTCAAACAATACTAGAGCCCTGCCCCAGCAAATCCCTCCATTGCCAACAAGAAATATTGCAATAATCCAGCCCTGATTTTAATTATCCATGGCCATCCAGCCTGCAGGGAGGGACAGGAGGAGGCTGGCTCCTCTGGAAACCTTCCCAGGTGGTAGAGAGGATGGATACCTGCAGGCTGCCAAAGGGCCTGGAATCTGGGCTACTTCTTGATTTGGGACAGACACAGAATACTTAGAATAACAGATTTATTTATTTATCTATCTAATCTATCTATTTATTTATTTATATATATTTTTGAGATAGGGTTTCTCTGTGTAAAAGCTCTGGTTGTCCTGGAACCAGCTCTGTAGACCAGGCTGGCCTCCAACTCACAGAGATCTGCCTGTCTCTGCCTCCAGAGTTTTGGGATTAAAGGCAAGCACCACCACCACCAAGCCAAGATATTTATTTTGAGTTATTGCATAACAAAAATTACCTGGGCAAGTGAGGAGATTAATAATAATAATAATAATAATAATAATAATAATAATAATAATAATAATAATAAT